>CAUYRH010004466.1:0-63606 GCA_963574655.1 Perodicticus potto | reverse complement strand
CTGGTGCATACTGAGCTAGGGTGGAGGGTTTCTTAGCCCTCTATGCAAAGCAGAAGGGAAAACACCAAGATTGCTGCCGGTAGAAACACGATGCATATGCAGAGGTGGCAAGGGTCGGGGGGGGGGGGGGGGCCCGCCCCCCGGCGCGCCGGGCCCCCCGCGCGCGCGGCGGGGGCCGCCCGGCGCCCCCGCGCCGCGCCGGGGGCCGCGGCGGGCCCCCCCCCCCGCGGCCCCCCCCCCGCCCCCCCCCCCCCACCGACCCTTGCCACCTCTGCATATGCATCGTGTTTCTACCGGCAGCAATCTTGGTGTTTTCCCTTCTGCTTTGCATAGAGGGCTAAGAAACCCTCCACCCTAGCTCAGTATGCACCAGTTTCCTAGGGAGAGACAAGAGCAGACGTATGACAGATGATAGATGACAGTCACAGCCACCAGTGGTCTCGGTGCCCATCAGGGCTCCTGGCACACAGGACACGCATGCCTGGGCATGTGTATGTGTGTGCCCGTGTGTGTATCTATTGCGTGTGAAATGCTGTGTTCTCTGCAGCCTGGTCTTTGTGAACCAGCGGCAGATTCAGCATGCAGGCTGCAGGAAGTGTCTTCTCATCCACCGCGCTGGGGGCTGCAGGCTGCAGATGGTCACATATTAAATTCTGCTCAGCCTCCCATCTGGTGGCTGCTCTGGCTGGCCAGGAGAACTCCCCACGGGCTCTAGACAAGCCACTCTACCCGATCTGACCCTCTGGTGACCTCACACAGGGCTATGTTCAGCTAACCAAGAGGGTATCTGCCCCCTGCAGTCAACTGTTCCCTGCCCCCTACTCAAGACAGCCGCCCCACCTTCAGCTCCCAGGCTGCGCCCCCAGAGCAGGGAATAAGAGCATTGGATCAGCCAGGGGTCACACCCTGCCTCCCTTGGGCGTCTGCCTGAACCCTCCTGAGCCTCAGTTTCCTCCTCTGTGATCTCATGTCACAGGGCCATTGGAGGACGAAATAGATGATAACACATATAGACTTGAGCCTGTCCACCTCAGATCGTGCTTTGTGGTGGGGGCTGCCCTGTGCACTGTAGGACACCGAACATCTTCCCTGGTCTCCATGCACTAGACGCCAGGAGCACCCAACCCCCAGCTGTGACACCCCAAAATGTCCCCAGGCATTGCCAAATGTCCCCTAGGGGGCCAATGTCACCCCGCTGAGAATCACTGGTGTAGATCATTTCCTGCCGTGTCTGGCATGTGCTCAGCATTTGATAGATGGAGGCTACACAGAACCAGCAACTGTTTTCTCAGTTAAAAGAGATGGTGCGGCCATAGGGGCTCTGAACGCTGCCAGGCATGCAGAAATATTCAACAAATGTTAGTTGTTACCACTGTGTTGTTTTCTTGCCAAAGGAACTTTTGACTCATCCCTAGACTGGAAGTTCAAAGTTGAAATCTGTGTGTGGTCCAACATTCTTTCATCTAACACTTATGGAGAGCTAGAGGGGATGCATACACACATGGGCCCAGTTCTCAAGTAGGTAAGAGAAGGGGCAGGAGAAGGGGAGACATCTGAGGCTGGAAAAGTCCCCACTTTCATTCTACAGGGCAGTCAACATTTTGGGGTGATGTGCAGAAGTAGAAGCCCACCTTGGCAGGGGCTTTCTTCCCCCCTGCAGTAATTCCAACCAAGCAGACGCAATGGAAAGCCCAGTCACTGCCCCATTTCCCACTCAACCTCACCATCCCCAGCTCATTTTCCCAGAAGCATCATGATCCTGCTCCATGGACTGATCTGCTGGGCCTGGCACAGAGGGGGTTCCCAGGACATGGAACTTTCAATGCTAAAACCAGGAAAGTTCTGGGCACACCAGCAAGGTCAGTCACTTTACCTGTGGCCTCTAGGTACACAGGCCCTTTATGGCAAAGCAACCTGGGATGATTCAGGCCCACCCAGTCAGCCTTCTCATTCCCCCAAAGGAGCAGGCTCAGAGCCAAGGGTCCCAACAGCCACTCAAAAAATCCCACCCATCTGAGGCAGGAGAATCCCAGAACAAATAGGGAGGGCCAGAGAAGGGAAGGGACTTCTCCAGGGCCACCTATAGGATTAGCAGCAGAGCTGAGACCAGTGGACAGGACTGCTAGATAAGCAGAATGATTTAGATTAAAATTTAAGGCAGAATAATGACAAGAACTGAGACTTGCCAAGTTCTTTGTTCGCAGCAGCCCTACACTGAATACTGCTGGCATCATTTCACTGAATGCCCCCATCTGGACCCCAAAAGTTAGTACTTTTATTATCAGGGCCATTTTACAGAGGGAGAAACTGAGGTATGGATATGTTCAATGACTTGCCCTAGGGGACTAGCTAGAAAATGGTAGAGTCAGGATTCAAGCCCAGAAGACAGACAACACAGTTGTCCAGAGTAACTATCATGCCCTGCAGCTTCCTATGAGCAGTCTCTCACCCTGGACCCAAGTGGCACTGCTGTTAGCAGGTCTGTGTCAGGGACCATTGCAAAGTGCTACAGGGAGGAACACACACACACGTAACCCTATTACTTATGATGGGGTCTCTACCACTAGAAGTGGGCAGAGATACCTTAGATAACAACTTGCTGCCGGTGAGGGCATTGCAAACACTGAGTCAGCCACAGCAATTGTAGATGGGGCCCCTCCCTACTGTGGTGGAGAACCATTAACTCTCTTTGGCATTCTCAGAGTCCTGAGGGATACAGGCAAGTAACAAGAGGCAGAAATGTCACACTGGGAGGCTGAGGTGGGTGGATTGCCTGAGCTCAGGAGCTTGAGACTAGCCTGAGCAAGAGCGAGACCCTGTCTCTAAAAAAACAGCCAAGCATTGTAGTGGACACCTATAGTCCCAGCTACTTGAGAGGCTGAGGCAAGAGGATCATTTGAGCCCAAGAGTTTGAAGTTGCTGTGAGCTATGATGCCATGGCATTCTACTGAGGGTGACAAAGTGAGACTCTGCCTCAAAAATAAATAAATAAAAAGAGGCAAAAGTGAAAGAAGAGGTGATATTTGTGCAAAAGTATTTATTGAGACTCTGAGCTGTTGGAGAACCAGCCATGAACATAACATAGAGACAGAGACAGGCAGCCAGGCAGCCAAGGGCAATGTGATCTATGCCAGGGTGGAGGTGAGCTTAGGGTACTCTGGAAACACAGAGGGGCCACTTCATCCAGTCTTCCAAGAAAGGAGGGGCGTCCTGGAGGAGGTGACGTTTCAACTGACATTTGATGGATAAGTAAGAGGTAGCGAGGTAAAGAGGGCTGGGAAGGTATTCAAGACATGAAGGAGAGCATAAGCAAAGGCCCAGGGGTGGAAGCCAGTGATCCATTATAGCGACCGTGAGTTCCTCTATTCAGCTCTAGAGGTGGGGGTGAGAAGTGGTGAGGTTGGAGGAGTGGGCAGAGGCCAGATCAGAGAGGAGCCTGTAGCTAATTCTGTCCTGAGATTAGTGGGTGGCCACGGACAGGCTTGAAGTAAGAAGAAGACAGGATTATGCTTGTATTTTAGAAAATCACTTTCAATGCTAGGTGGAGAATGGATTAAACCAGTTGGGTGAGGCTCGTGTGGATGTGAACTATGTCTTCTTAATTATTTTCATACTTACCACAGTGGATGGGTGAATTCAAGGAAGGGAAGAAGGTAAAGAGGGAGGGAGGAATGAAGGAATCCATAGGGTAAAATAGAACCAGTGAGCACAGATGCGAAGAGCAAATTCTATAGTCCTCATATATATTCCTCATCTGAAAAATAGCAGTTATTAGTATCACCTACACAGGGTTATTGAGAGAGTTCAATGTGACAAAAGATATAAAGGGCTATATCAATCAGAATTCTCTTGGTTGTAAGTGACAGAAACTCAACGCCAGATAGATAAATTTTTCAATTGAAATATGAAAAAGTTTTTTAATAATCAAAATGGTCCAAAGATAGCAAAAACCACCTTGAAAGATAGTGAGGTCTCTATATTGGGGGCTATTGAAACAGACTCAGATAGGACTTAAATATCATAGAGGTAAACATAGTGTTAGTATCTTACCTTTGGATAGGACTTTACATTTCTAAAACAGCTTTATGTACTTTCTCTACTTTAGTTGTCATAACAATCCTGTATCTCAAGTTTTATCCTTAGTATTATCCCCTGTTCATAGATCAGGAAATTCAAAGTCAGAAAAGTTAAGTGACTTTCTCAGTTAGTAACAAACAGAACTCATTCTAAAAGCCTCCCAATTCTAAGTTCCCTACTCTTTCAAAGAATTCCAGTTAGAGAGGTCTCTCTGAAAGTCCCTCTAGCCCTAAAATGGTCATTTTCTTGGATGGAAACACACCTACCCTACAGAAACTTATACTAGAAACATAAAACATCATGTAAACTCCAGGCCAAATGGCTCATTCTTCAGGAAAGATAAAACAACACAATGGAAATAAAGCAGATCTGGAGTCATCAGACCAGGCCTCTTACTGACTGTGTGGCCTTGGACAAGTCACCTCACCTCTCTGAGCCTCAAGTTCCTCATCTATAAAACAGTGGTTATTAATATTAACTTCACAGAGTTGTTGAGAGTACAATGTGACAAAGTACATGAAAGGCTGTATTGGTCAGAATTCTTTTAGTTATAAGTGACAGAAACCCAACTCCAGGTAGACAGATAAAAGAATGCATCAAATCCCTAATTTTCAGTTGGTTTCCTCTCTTCAGTTATTTATCTCAGTATTTCCTCCTGCAGATGAGCCTTTTCCAAATGACAGGAAAGCCTTTTCCATACTACCCACAGCATCAGCTTAGCAGCCTCAGCAGAAAGACAGCTTCCTACTCAGTAACAGTATATCAGTTTCAGGGAAGATACCTGATTGGCCCTGCTTGAGTCACATGTTCACCTTAAGACCAATCACTTTGAAGGAAGGGTATGAAGTACTATGATTGGCTAGGCCTTAATTATGTACTCACTCCTGTGGCCAGGGACGTAGGATCTATTTTGGTGGAAAGATCTCTAAAATGTTACTAAAACCCATTACAAATATTTAGAACAATGTGTGGAAAGTAGTGTCTGTTCATTAAATGTTATTGGGGCTATAATCATCTCAGGGAGTTAATGACAGCTTTATTCATACAGGCAACCCCCAAAGATAGGTTCTGTAGGTTTGTTCTTAAGTTGAATTTGTATGAAAGTTGGAATAGATACATTTACCTGTAATAGCCTCCGCTTGTAAGTGTGAGTTGTACATTGCTTCACCAACCTAGAGATTTTCTCTTCAAAGGACAATTTAAATGTAACAATTAAACTGTGGAGCTTGGCATACCATGGGTCTAACTCTCCCATACCCCAAAACAGACAAACTTAGCTCTGTGTCTGTTTCTTATTTTATTCACCCATTTCCCTTCATTCATTACTTTATTTAATGATTTTTTTGTGTGTACCCACATTGTGCTCCTACTCAGCCCTGGGTTTCTGCAATAGACAAAATATACACAACCTTCATGCTCAATTTCTAGCTCTTTCTCTGTCATAGTTTTACTTTTTTTTTTCATAGTTTTACTTTTCTTTTCTCTCATTTGTTGGAAAACTCAAAATGTTTACCTCACCAAAGGAGGGTTAAAAAGAACTATAATTATGACTCACAATGTGAGTGGCTAGGCCAACGAATATGTGTTGGTTGGTTCAATCACAATTCCCTGGACAACTGATTGGGAAGGAGATACATGTCCATGGAGAGTTTAAAACTGGTTTCAAGCCCAGGTCTCATAGCACTATGTACATGTTCTTTGTGTGGCCCCAAGGGCATTTTTTAAATGTGATTCATTGCTGGCATTTAAAATTCAGAGATTTTCTTGTCAAATTTGGGGCTTCTCTTGAGTATCCAGAAGACTTAATAAAATGAAATTTGTGTTTCACATGGAAAAAGTCGGCTAGAGCCTTGTGTGCATCCCCTTTACCCATGACCTGAGCTCTCTGGTTCTCAATATCCCCATGTGACTCATTTCTCTGATTCACTGGGTTGGTTCTTGAAAGCATTTGAGTTTGCTACCCTGCGACTTTGGCCATTGGGTGACAATGTCAGATTTTCCTGGGGTCTGTCCCTGATCAGGTTGCCGCCCAGCCTACCCAGAGTCCCTTTCTTCTCTATCAGCTTCTCCAAAACTCCTGTGAAGTAAAAGACCTGCAGCCCAGAAGGGAGATCAGGAGCCTCATCCAGAGGCAGGTGAAGCTCAGCCTTGCCTGTTTTGTACTGTTTTCAAACCCCAGCCTATTAGGTGAAGCTGCTTGAAGGAATAAAAGGCAGAAATTCAAGTGGTTTTCATTGCATCAAGGATGAGTGGGTGTCTTACCAAGTGAAGAAGGAAGGCAGTTTTAAGTATCATCAGAATTACCTTTATTCAGCCATTGAATAGTTTGATTCTCAGGCTGCTCTGAGCTCAGAGAGCCTCTTCAATGGGCATATAAGAGCAAAATAAGGAATGGGTGGTTCTTCAGTCTCCTGGCAGGGTTTTGGGGGGCTTATAAATTACTTTTGGATGATTCTTACCCACTTACTTCCAAAGGATGGGTAGAAGTAAGGAGGAGATGATTCACATTCTGATTCAAAGAATGGTTATTGAGTACCTACTAGGCACTTTGAATACCCAGACATCTTTGGATCCTTATGTCCAACTTCCTACTTGACATATCCACACAGATGTCTCCCAGACATTGCAAACATCTATGTTCTGAAGTCAGCTCTTTACTCCTGAAAAAAAATAAAAATAAAAGTAAAGAAAGAAGAAAAATTAATTCTCTGACATCGTCTTTGGCTCCATAAACATCAACTCTGTCTCCACAGTTGTTCAAGGTAAAACTTAGAAGTTGTCCTTAGCCTCCTTTTCACTTATCCACCCCTGCTAATCCATCACCAAATCTTGTTCGTTCCATCTGTCCAACCCACCTGCCCACTGGTTAGTTAAGGTAGTGCTGGCTGTTGCAAAGGCAGACCATGTAATCTCAGTGGCTTGGTATGCTAGAGGTTAATTCTGCAGTCAAATACAGTCTAATGAAGGGTTCAGGTGGTGATTCAGAGTCTCAGGGGGTGCTCCCATCTTATGACTCTGTCATCTCCTAGGGCCTTCGCCTTTTGAGTAGCACACAGGAAAAGAGAAGACAGGGAAGACATATCTGCTCTTAACCACTTCAGCCCACAAGTGAAGTCATCACTTCTGCCACTCCCATTCATTGGTGAGAACCAATCACATGATCTCATCTAATGCAAAGGATGCTGGGAAATGTAGTCTCTGGCAGGCTGCTGCTTCCTGGCTACAGCCATAAACTATGGAAGTGGAGCACAAACCTTTGGTTGACGCCCAACCACCTCTGCTTTACTCATTTCTTCCACCTTCACTGCCACCACCCAAGTTGAAGCCATCATCAGGTCTTGCTTGGGTGATTACAACAGCCCCTTCTGGTCTCCCTGAGTCTGTTCCTATCTCTTCTCACGTCTGTTCTTGATGTGCCAGCCAGAGTGGTCCTTCAGACCACAAATCGGACCTTGGCACTCCCTGTGCTCAATAAAGTACAAACTCCTCTCAAAGTACAAACTCCTCTCTGAGTATATAAGGCCCTGCCTGGCCTCGTGCCTGCCACCTCTCCCACCTCATCATCTTCTTCTTCATCATCCATAGTCCCCCAGCCCCTCCCAACAACCACCTTCACCCTGACTTCTTCTGTTGGCTCCACCTGAATCACCTTTCCTACCTAGCTGACTTTCCTCATCCTCCAAGACTCAGTTCAAATTCTTGTCACTTTCAGTCCAAATGAAGCCCCTGTATAAGGAGGCTTTTCATAGTGAATAACTAAATATTTAGTGCAGCACTTTGCTAATGAGTCTTTTCCTGCACAGACTGTAAAGTCCTGAAAGGGAAGATCATTATCTGTTCTATCTACCACTGTGTCCCCAGCACCTAGCACATTTCCAGGCACATAGAAGGGGCTCAGTACATATTTATTAGATGAAGGAATAAATGAATGCAAGATGATGTGATGTCACTGACTCCCCAGCACAACACAAAGTGCTGGTTTCTATAATCACTCCCATTTTACAAATGAGGAGATGAAGCTTGGAGACAGGAAGTGGTTTTCCCCCAAGGTCACATAGCAAGGAAGTGGTGGGCCAACTTGGGTCTTTGGTTTTCCAGCAGGTCTCTTCTTAGTGTTTGCATTAGAGGTACTTTAAGAGAATTTTCTTCATTTTCCCCCAGACCTTCCTTCCCACTTCTACTTCCCCAGAGCCTGGGACATGCACCACAGCTTTCCACTTTCTCTGGACTGGACCCTGAGTTGGCACAGGTCATGGCAGAGAAAGACCTCCCCAGAATCAGTCAGTGCCCTCACAGGAAAGGGATCTGCACTTGAACTGTGTCATTGAGCAGAGATTAATGAAGGGTCAGTTTACAAAGGGTCGGGGGTTGGAGAAACCAACAAGCAATAGTGCACAAGCCAGCACCACAGGGAGAGCCTCAAAGACAAAGCCTCAAAGAAGTAGCTGGAAGAACTTGGGAATGAGCCATGTGGAAAGGACTGCCTCCAGCGCGGGGACAGAGACCTCTGTGCTCCCCAATCAAAGCAGGAACCCAGGAGGGAACAAACTCAACCTCATCCTCCTCTAACCACCGCCCCCCCCCCCATTATCCTGCCAGTGTATTCAACATGAAGGGAGGTTTGTTGCCTGGAGCAGCCTCCAAGGGCACGAGTCAGGGTGGAGAAGCAAACAGACAATATCCCATGCACCTTTCAGGGTGAACAATGAGAGGCAGCCCCATCCATTAGGATTTCTCTGGTTTCAATCACCCTAAACTGACTCCAGCAAAACTTAAGCAAAACAAGGAATGTATTTGGAGGGATTTGGAATAACACCAAGATTGGTGGGGTAGCTAAACAATGGACCTCAAGAATAGGAACCAGAGCCCCAAGACTCTGGTCAGATTTGTATCTTGGAAAGATCGCTGTCAAAGGGGAGAGGAGCACCCCAAAGAAAATTGGGGCACAGTTGCAGGAAGAAAGTATATGAACACTGAGGGAACAAAAATAAGAGATGTCCTGACTAGACTCACTCCTACCAAAAAGAAAATGAAACTAAGTCAGCTGAGAAGCAAACACCTCATCAGACCTCACAAGGATCACGTATTGGTGCTCAATCAACATTTGTGGGTTGGAGGAATAAGTGAACCAAGGAATGCTAAATAATTTGGGCTTTATCCAGAGGGCATGGGGACTTTGAAGTGCTTCAAGCTCTGGAGGTGACGTGGCCAGATTTATATCTTGGAAAGATCTCTCTGACTTGGACTGGGAGTCTGGATTGCAGGGCTCAAGGAAGCACATTGTGACTGATGTGTCCCAGGTGAGGAAGGTGGTGGCTCAGACCAGAGTGTGATCATAGAGAAGAAAGATGTGGTTATAGCAGAGCAATCCTTTAGGGCTGTATAATGTGACAAGTTGGTGAAGCTGCTAAATACAGCTCAGAACCTGATTGGTGGGCCTGGCTGGGGGGGTGAGGCACTCAGCATGTTCTAGCAAACTTGCCAGGTGCTATACCCACTCTTATCCCACCACAGCTGTTGACTCTAACACCCCACATACCCCAGGGGTCCAAGCTGTTCTTGAAAGCTGATATAAAGGCCCCTCCTAGCTTCCAGGGTAATAGGAACCCATCACTGACCCCAGAGATCTTCCATTCTGTTGGCACAGGGAAAACCTTGCCCAAAGAATGAACGAGAAATCACCTGGGAGATGTCCACATGGCACCCTCCACATGGCATTTCTAGGAGGCTCCGGGACAGCCCAGGACTAAATCATGGCTCCGGAAATATGGCTCTCATTCAGCCAACCCTGAGCCATGCAAATCCTTAGGCAGGGGGTTGATTCCACTTTCAGCAAAATGTAAGCTCCCAGAGGTTCCTGAATGCGCTGTCACTTCCAGGTCTTTGGAATGACTCCTTCCCTCCCTCCCTGTCCACCTTCCCTGGGCCACCTCCAATCATTCTGCAGCCCTCAGCTAGAAAGTTATACTCACAGGGGTGCGAGCTCCTTTGCCCCAGGATGGATAGGCATGGATGCTACATGGTCATTGTGTGACCTTGAGCAGCTTAGTAGTCTCAGAGGCTCCATTTTCATCCCTGGAAAATAGAGTTAAAAGAGCGGCCACTCAACAGCTTATTGTGAACCTTAACAATGTGACCCTTGTAAGGCACTTAGTGATGTGCCTCCTGCCTAGGAGCCGGGCAGTAAATATCCCCTGTGGCTGGCCTTAGCCACTTCTGATTGTTGAGACTTCCTGCAGAAAGTCTGCTACAGACCCTGTTTTTGACAGCACCTGTGATTTCCTGAGACCTCAGATGACCTCTCTTTGATTCTGGCAGCTCTCCCTCTAGTATTGATCAAATAGCAAAGCCACCTTCCACTTGGGGGTAGGGGTGGGAGTTAATTAGCCTAAGAACCATGTGCATTGGGAACCTAACAGATTTCTGAATGAAATCATTGACACCTTTTCTGTGGCTTCAACCCAAAGAGGGATCAGAGGTTCTTGAAATATGATTAGAAAAGTCTACATCAGCATTTCTTTCTTATGTCGAAGATTTCCATATCCATAGTATTATTCACTGGCTGGATAATAATTTACTTCTGTATTTAACAAGCTTTTATTGAGCACTAGATATAGTCACATTCTCCAAGAGGCCTCATTTCCTAAAATTGATTCCAGCCCACTCTCCTTCCTGTCCCCCCCCCCACCATCCTCCCGCTGTTTTTGCCATAATCCTTGACACAGTTTGTCATTATATTATTAGTTTGTTTACCTGTGGACTTTTACATTGTTTATGTCTTTTCTTGGTCATGGTCTGCATCCATGACTATAATATTAACTCTGGGAGAGCTGGTACTGGCTTTGTCTTCCCAAGGCCTAGAACATACAGTGGGTGCTCAATACATGTTTTACAGGTGAATGAATACCAAGAAATGGGCCATGAATTTTGTAGGGGAAAAACATATGAACAGTAAGAAGTGATTCTGACTTGAAAATGCTTCTAATGATCAAGAAAAGAATTGGAAAAACCATTATAGTACTAGAATTGAATTCATTCTAAAAGAGAGGCCTTAACATTCTCTGAGAGGCAGAGAAGGGGCTTTGTGTACCACAATTACCTCTCCGTGGGCATCTTCATTTGCTGTCTGCTTCTTCAGATGGCCTGAGTCTAGGTGTCCTGACAGCAGGGGCCATGTCTGTCCACTGATCCAGTGTGGTATGTGGTAGCATTCCAGCAAATGTCATAGTTTAGCTTTAGTCTGATTCCCCAAGAAGCGGATCCTGAGATGAGGGATGGAGTGTAAGGAATGTCTTTAGGAAGCAATCCCCTGAAAGACAGGTAGGAGAATAGAGAATGGGAAGTAAGATGAGGAAGGCAAGGCACATGAAGGGTGTGTTGGGGGGAAGTTACCACCCCACAACTGGGGTGGGAAATCCTGCATAAGAACCAGTGTAGAACACACACCTCAGAGTCACCCCATCCAGAGGCAAGGGAGCTTTGGGGGTACTTAGATCCCAAATCTTGCCAGTCATTGGTTAAGTGTCCTCCAAGGTCAGGGATATTAATTCCCTGGAATTTCTTCAGCAAAAGAGTCACAGGTGCTGACAGCTGGAAGCTGGGTGTTGTACGGGAAGGGCAAGTGCCAGGGTGATGTGGTGGGGCACAGTCAGAAGGTCATGCTGTAATGTACCTTGTGGTTATTAATGAGTGTGATTTTCAAAGCTCTTGACTAGGTAGGTAGATTCTGGGATTCAGAGAGGTTAGGTAACTTGCTCTAAGTCACACAGCTGGCAAAAGGCAGAGGCTGGATTTTAGTCAAGTCTTGTCTGGTTTCAGTGCCTCTCTCTCTTTTCATAAAATTGACTGGTGGGGTACAGAGTGATGTGGGCCAGATGCAGTAGCTCATGCCTATACTCCTAGCACCCTTGGAGGCCAAGGCAGGAGGATCACTTGAAGCCAGGGTTCAAGACCAATCTGAGCAACATAGCAAGACTCCATGTCTACAAAAAAAAAGCACAAATTAGCCAGGCATAGTGTTGCATGCCCATAGTCCCAGCTACTCAGGAGGCTGAGGTAGGAGGATCGCTTGAGCCAGGAGTGTGAGGTTACAGTGAACTATAATGACACCACTGCACTCCAGCCTGGGTGATAAAATGAGACCCTGTCTCAAAAAAAGAAAGAGTTATGTGGATGCCCTGTGCGAAGGGCACCCACTTTTCTCATTGATTCCCTTTATTTCATTTTCTTCTCTTTAGCTCTAGCTCTGAGTCAGCCCAATCTTGCCCCCAAAGTCACATCAATGGACCCCCTTTCCTTGAAGTCATCCAACTCCTCCAGGGCTTCACCTCAACCAGACTTTACCCCTTGAGATTGGTGGGCTTTGGAGTCCAACAGACCTGGGCTTAAAGTCTGCAGCTGCCACCTCTTAGCTGTGTGTCCTTGAGCAAATAATTCTATCTCTCTGTGTCTCAGTTTCTTCCAAAACTAGGTCAATAATGACCAATACACAGGATGGCTATGAAGAATAAGCAGTGTTGAGGTTCAGGGTTTCCAATTCCCCGAACCCAGCTGACCTAGTTAGATTACTTGGCTGAGCTAGGAAGTTCAACCAAGACACAGCAGTGATGGAAAGCAGAAGTGAGTGGAAACTGAACATAAAACGGGAGCAGCACAGGCAGTGTAGAGAGAAAGCAAAAGAAATTTACACAAGTTTCAGGGTAACAAAGGCAGATTTTATTTAGGAAGAACAAAGAGAAAGTTTAGAGCACTGCCAAAGGGAGCTGGAAGTGGGTCCCTCTTACGAAGGGAAGGTGAGAGAGCCAGAGAGGCAAAGGTCTGCAGGGGTATAAATCTTAGTCCCTTTGAAGTTGGTCGTAAGTCTTTAATTGGCCTTTCTGTGCCTCTAGGCAGTATTGCCCTTTTCTGTTGGTGATTGATCATCGCTTTCTATTGGTCATTGGTTACCTAAGTTACTTCATACCCACATTCTTTTTTTTTTAATTAAATCATAACTGTATACATTAATGCATTTATGGGGTATAATGTGCTAGTTTTATATACAATTTGGAATGCTTACATCAAACTGTCATACCCACATTCTTATGGGTCCTCCAGACTTCTGGTTCAGCAGGCCAGGTTTTCCTCCCATCCTCCTTGAAACCCCTTTCTTGTGTCCCTTCTCAAGGAGTATTAGTATGGTCCATAGGAAGTGCTCAAGAAGTGATAAACAAGGTTTGGTCCCATGGCTCATGCCTGTAATCCTAGCACTCTGGGAGGCTGAGGCAGGTGGATGGCTTGAGCTCATGAGTTCAAAACCAGCCAAAGCAAGAGTGAGATCCCATCTCTAAAAATAGCTGGGCATTGTGGCAGGCAGCTATAGTCCCAGGAGGCTGAGACAGGAGGATCACTTGAGCCCAAGAGTTTGAGTGACACCAAAGCACTCTACTTTGTCTCTTTTTGTCTCAAAAATAAGAAAGAAATGATAACCATGGCAATCTTGATGAAGTGAGGCTCAGATTATTTGCTGTTTCTTACCCCATCTTTCTGTGCCCCAAAGTGCCCTTTCTAACCATCATGGAGTGTATAAGCCCATAAACCATGGAGCCACTCTTTCTAGGCTCAAATCCTGGCTCTGCCACCTCCTAAGTGAGTGAGAGAGTAGAACCATTCCTCAAGCCTCCATTCCCATGGGGCAATACAAAGAGAACCAGGTGACGTGAATTAGGTTACAGAAGAGGATCCCAAACATAGGGAACCCCAATCTTGTATAATGGACAAACCTGCCCTTTGTTCCAGAGGTGGTCAGTATCTTTATTATACTGGACTGGAGGGATGCCTCCTCTTTGCTCTGGGTGGAGACAATATTTCCCTTCCAAAGCTGTTCTTTGTGCAAACATCTTTGAAATACTAGTCTGGAGAAAAGCCAATTAGTTCCTCTGCTGGAAAGACATTCAGAAACACAGGAGACACATGGTTTCCCAACAGATACAGATGAATGGATTGGTGGATGGATGGATGGGTTAGTGTACAGATCGGATGGATTGCTAGATGGATGAGTGGGTGGATAGGCAGAGGGAAGGATGAATGGTAGGTGAATGGGTGGGTTTTTGGATGGATGGATAGGTGAACAGATGGATGGATAGATGGATGGATGGATGGATGGATGGACAGATGGGTTATTGGATGGATGGATGAGTGGGTAGACAGATGTGCTGGTGGATGGCTGGCTGGGTACATAGATAGAGGAGAAGAAAGTTGAAAAACTATAAGGCAGTGCCTTTTAAGCTGTGTTCCTGGAAGTCTTAAGTGCTCCAGCAGCTCCCTGAAGAGGCTCCCTACTTCACGATTCCTTGCTAGCTCCACTTTTGCCTATTTTATATATTGGTTTCCACATACAATTCCATTTGGAAGTTTTAAAAAACCATTTCTCCAGCTAAAACAAGTATGAAAATCACTGGTGTAGAAAAATGATTGCCAAACTTGAAAGTGCATCAGAATCACTGAAGGCTTCTTGAAATCCAGATTGCAAGTCCCCATACCCAGAGTTGCTGATTCAATAGGTCCAGAGTGGGTCCATAAAATCTCCATTTCTAGCAAGTTCCCAGGTGATGCTGGTCTGGGGAACATACTTTGAGAACTGCTGATATAGAGAAACTGTCCTAATTATTGCATGCAATTGAATTCAGTTATTGATTACCTGGGATCTGCTAGCAAATTGCTAGACAGATTGGAGAACATGAGAATAGATTCATAGCTCCTACCCCCTAAAGAGCTTCTAATCTCAAAACACAGACAGGGAATTAACAAAAACCGATAATAATATAGGCAGAGGAGGGGTTACCATCGGTGGTACACATACTATGTACCAAAGACTATACTAAGGGCTTCACGTGCATCAGCTTCTTTAATCAGCACAATCCTTTGAGGTAGGGACTATCATTATCCCAAGTTTTGTTGGATGAGAAAGCTGAGGTTCAAAAAGTGTAATTAACTTGCCTAAGGTCACTCAGCTAGGAAGTTGCAAAGCCGGGGACTGACTCCAAAGCTTTTAAATCACACAATTACACTATGCCCGCCCCTCTTCCACACAATTAGAGAAAAGTTTGCTTGCGTGTCTGTTTGAATAAATCAAATGTCAAAGCAGATGAAGCTAACAGAGCTCTGGGGTGTCAGGCTAGGGAAAAGAAATTGGGTTTACTCATTAAGGATTTAAAACTCAGGGTGAGACCAGTGGGATCCCTTCCTGTGGTTTTGGGCTGTATAGGCTGTGAAGTGTCAGCACGCTGGCAGGCTTGGCTGTCACTGCTTATGGGCTATAAGCTTGTCTGAATTCCCCCTTGGAACCAAGAACTCCATCAGCTAGAGTCCCGCCTGGGGGTCTTGGTTGCCCCAGCCCCTGGCACAGTGCCAAGCACATGGCCCACCAGAAGGAGGGAGGAATAAATGATTAAGTGAATGATGGACGATACCACGGAGAACTCCCAGACCAGTAGCTCTCAACAAAAGCTCAGTGAGGAAGCCAGATACAGATACAGATTTAAAACAGAACAGCTATGAATGGAGAGGGGAACAGGGGGCCCACAGCACTATTCCCCAACCTTCCCGCTCAACTTGCATCACAGGCAGTCCCTGTGACATTGCCAGAAAGCGCAAGGCAGTCCTAGAACAGAAAAGGAAGCTATACTCCAGTTGACCCCTCCCCTTTCTTTTTACAGATGAGGAAATGAAGGCCCAGAGAGGGAAGGGGCATTGCCCAAGGTCACACAGAGTCAAATAAAGAAGTCAGATACCCTGGCCCTGGTTTTGGTTGAGTTCCAGGATATCAGACTGAATTTTCACCCACTCCACTCTCTACCATCTCCCCATTGCTCTCTCCCAGGGACAGGTCTCAGAATTTTCCTAATTCTTAGAAGGAAGCCAACCTGTGTCATCTTTTCTGTTCCTGTCTGTGGTGTGGTGGGGAGGGCAGAATTGTAGGAGATCTCTCCTTTTGTGTGTGTGTGGGAGCGGCAGAGGAGGATGCTAAAGGTGCAGCCTCTTGGGTTCTACCCCACATCTGCAGAATCTTTGAAGGCAAGGTCCAGGAATAGTGTTTCCCTTCTCAGGAAATTCTAATGTACCTGGCAGTTTGGGGGCCATTGCTTTACATTCTCCAGTGCTGAAATCCATTTCCCGGGTCAGATCTCTTACAAGGTGGCTCACGTGGTTTACTCTGGTAGAATGCTACTTTGGAAACATTTGAACGTGAATACCTTTAGGTGGGTCATGCAATCTAGTTAGCAGACTCTGCTGCTCCCTGAGGTCTCTCGCCCAGCTCATGTCATGTGTTCCCTGGAAGTACGTTCTCTAGCAACCCCCCTGAGCACTGTCTTCCCCTGTTATTACCTTCAAAATGCAAATACATTGATTGGTCCTTCCTGCGCCAGTGTAACTTGGAACATCGGAACTTCGGGGTCAGAGGATTCTTGCAATGTAGTGCCTTCAATTGGGATGAGACACACAGCGAGTTCTGTAAAGAGCTCAACCCACCCAGTTTAGCGGGGAACCAAGAGCAAGGTGTGGAAAGCTGAGTATAGGAAGCGGTCTGCGTACCTACCTGGCAGGGCTGGAAGAAAAAAACAAACAAACAAAAAAAAACACGGGGAGGCTACGGTGAAGGTTTAGTGCCATCTGTCGGTCATTATGGGAACTGCATCTCTAACAGGCTGCGTAGAGCTTAGGGCACCTGCAAATTTGTCAGCGGAGGTTGTCAGGCAAGAAATTGCCTCCTTTTTTGCACATGTAAAGCTCTCTCAGAGACTGTCTGGTTCCATTGTTTTTAACCTTCCCAAAGTCTCAGACCCCTTTAAGAAGACAATGAGCGCCCATGAACAGTCTACCCCAGAAAAACACATTTGCCCTTGGTTTTGCATATAATTCCAGGACTTGTCCATCCTCAGGTTAATATCCCCTTCTAAGGCTTGGCAATGAGAGGTGGTTTGCCTGAGTTCACACAGCACATTAGTGGGATAGCCGGGTTTGGAATCCAGGTGATCTATCCCCGAACCTTAAATTCTTTTTTAATGTCCAGCCTGCCGCCTCTTTAAGCCTTCAAGGGCTTCTCCCTCTTTCTTCCCTGTCAGCCTCCTGCAAATGTCTGTGGAGTCTTTGACATCCCCAGGAGCTGTGACAACCTGTTTCTTGATCTTAGGTCCTGTCTGTCCTGTCAGCCCCTTGCCCCCATAGAAGCATGCCCAAAGAGCCACTTTGGTGACACTATCAGCACTGTTAGGGACCCTAGAACAAGTGTCCTGAACTGGGAGTGAGGTAAAGACAGTCTGGATTAGAGATAGCCGTCTCCATGGCCCCTCTTTATACTATCTCTGTGAAACTGACCAGAGGGTGTGATCTTTCATAATAAACATATCTGAATGACTTCCTCAGCCAAGAACCCAGAGATTAGGCCAAAAGCTAAAATCTTTTCCAGAATCAGAAGCCCTGGGTAGGTGGGGGAGGGAAGAGGGAGGAGATCTGTGTGTAACATGAGCGAGAGGAACACAGAGGAGGCACCTGCATTTCTTGGAGATGAACTCATGTAGGGGATGGTAAATGATGGATCAAAAACATAATGTACAGAAGAGGGTATATAGCTGGTGCCTAATAAGGGAGCTTATTTTCACTATATAGCTGAACCAAGCTGAGCACCAAGCTCTTCAGTCACTTTTCAAACACTTGTTCCGTGTTTTGGTTGGAACAGAGGCTTTCAAACTTGAGCTCACATCAGAAACCCTCCAAGGACTTGTTTAAAATGCAGACTTTGGGGCCCCACCCTGAGTGTCTAACTCAGTAGGTCTGGGGCAGGGCCCAGGAATCGGCATCTCTCACAAGTTCTTAAGTGATGCTGACCTAGTTGTCCATGGGAACATGGACAGGGAATGTGCTTTGAGAACCACCGGCTTAGAATGACAAATGAGGTAGACTCCCTCCCCTTTGGAGGGCATTAAATCAGTAAATATTCCCAAATGTGATGCACACTATGAAAAGGGAAGCACGGGGTGCTGTGGGAGCTCAGAGTGGGGGCTTCTCCAAAGAGAGGGAGTTCATGCTAAGGCCTGAAGGCTGAGTAGAGTTGGTCCAGCAGGCAGAAGATGGGAGGGAGTTTTGTTACACACTAATTTAGAATGTGCCCAGCCCTCTCTCATGTCATGCATCCGTCAAGGAGGCAGGATTAACTCCCATTTTACAGATGGGAAATCTGAGGATCAGAGAGGCAATGGACTAGTCTGAGAATTCATGGCAAGAAAGAAGCCCAGGTCTGTTCATGCACAGGACACTCACCAGATGCCACACCCCTTCTGCAGCTTTTGCCTGCACCCCTAGTATCCCCCTTTCCCAGGGGAGCTGCCATTGGGACACAGCTGCAGGGCCTCAGCCACAGTCTGTCCACTCCCTCTGCCCAAGCCCTTCAAGTGTTTTCACTGCTGGGTGAATTCAGCAGATGCCTTTCGATCGCAGCCTATTAAATTAGCCCCTCTCTGCAGCCAAAAGAAGATAATTATGTTTTCATTAGCCCTGGATAATGTATTACCCCCTCGGTGGCAGCCAACCTCAGTGAGCCAAGCCTCCTTCTTCTCCCTCCTCCTCTGGGCTCCATCAGAGCACTCTGCTCCCATGGGTCCACCTCTAAACTGAAGATGGGGACCAGTGAGGGGCCAGGGTGACAGGGAGGGGGACAAGGACACCATCCAGGCAAGAATTGAGGGGTGTGGTCCTGAGAGAAGATCCAAGAATTACTGAGGTCATGGTGGCCATTTATAATTGTGATCATGGTGACCATTTATGGAGAAGCTATTCTGTACTTATGTGCAGACATGTCTCAGCTGTCTGATCCTACAGCAGTCCTGGAGAAGGGTGGCATTATCCTCATCTGCTTCCAAACATCAAAGAGGTTTTGGTGGAATCAGGTTAGTGTGACTGCCCAAAGCAGCCTCCAGGCACCACATCCAAGGAGCATTTTACCCTGTGCCTCATCCCAAGGCTACCTGGTTGATGTTTCTTTTACCTCCAGTTCTTGGGGTTGTCTGAAGACACTGCCGAGCACTAGTGTGGTGGGGTTCCCCAAACACCAGGGGCCACTTCCCAGACCCCAGACATTCCCTGGACGGCTCTGCCATAATCATCCTCTCTCTTTTTCCACAAGTTAGCAGGAAGAGCCCTGCTCTAAGGTCAGTAGGACTGACCATCCAGTATCTGCTTTACCACCGATTAACTGAGTGACTTGGAGCAAGTCACTTTGCCTCCAGAGCCTCTGTTTTCCCCTCTGTAAAATGGGAGTAAGAAAGAGAGTCATCTCCTACCATCTTTATGATGATTCAACTAGTTATAAAATGTGTGGCTCTAAACCAGCAACATGAGAAGTACTCAGTAGTAGCCATTGTTCTTTCTACTACTACAACTAGTAATGTTACTGTTCCCCTTAATCCTGCAGAAACAACCCAAATCAGAGAAGTCTCTTTCTCACTCTGTCTCTGTGTCTCTATTTCTCCCTCTCTCTGCCAATCTTTCACTCTCTCTTCCTGCTAATCTATCTCTCTGCCAGTTTCTCTGCTGATTTCTCTATGCCAATCTCTCTCTTCTCTGCCAGTCTCTCTATCAGTCTCTCTCTATTGCTCTCTGCTTCTCTCTCTCTTTCTTACTCTTCCTCTTTCTGTCAATCTCTCTCTCCCTCTGCCATTTTTTCTGTGTGTCTCTCTTTCTCTCTCATACACACACACGCACAAGCAGAGGACTCCTCGTAGTGACTGGCTCCACTTCTAGGTTCAGAGGCTGTGGAGTTCCTGATCTCTGTCTCAAAAGACACTACTATTTGCTCTTACCTGCACCAGGATACCTGGTGTGAGTGACATGAGGACAGAGTTGGGAGAAACAGGGTTTCTGCCCCACTCTCCCCAAACCCAGGCCAACTTTGCCTTCTGCAGGCACAGCCAGCCCTGGCCTCAACCCCACCATCTCGTGGCTATGTGTACCCTAAGAATGACTCTCCTCCCCAATTTCAAAACCACTTTTGCTCCAGGAGAGGAAGCATCCCTACTCTGAGCCTCTTTTAGCCCCGACCCACATTCAGGCAGGCACGGACTCTGTTTGGAGCAGGTGAGCAGCCAGCCCAGTGGAAAAGCAGCTTCCCTTACCCTGGCTTCCTGCTTTTCCCCAGTTGCCATGGTAATTGAGGGAGCAGTGTTCTGAGACTGACACCACTGAAACCCAGCACTCAACTTCAAAATGGTTCAGGCAGGGGAAGCTGGGTCCAGGACAGGAGGGGACCAGGCTACAATCACTCAGCCCCAGCCTTGCTTTCCTGGGACACACTATGATTATTCTCATCATCTTCGTTGTCATTATTGCAGTTGGCTACTGTTTCCTGAGCAGTTACTATATGTCAGTTTCACCAGCATCATCTCACTATGTGCATCCTTACAATAACCCCAGGCCCCCTTGGCTCCCAGGAGACAGACTCATGCTACACAGTCAGGAAGTAGCAGAGCCCTGGGCTGGCAGAATTTCTCACATCCTCCTTCCAGCGTGTTGAAACACAGACCTCCACACAGCCCTCTCAGCTTATTCTTCACTCCTTCGTCCCCTCCTCATCCCCCACACCCCTCATCCTGCCCCAGAAGTCACACACACCCCTCCCCTGCATGATGTGCCAGAGATCTGAAAAGCAATTATTAGTGGCAAAGGGGCGGTGGTTTTCTTCTTTGCCTCTTTCTCTGCACAACTCTGAGTCTGGGGAGGAGGAAAGATCAAGCCACCCAGAGCCAGGTGCCAAGCGTGTGCGTGTGTCTGCGCCTGAATCCTCCTCTCTTTCCTCGAATTTTCCCCCTGCTTCCCCAAGACTGTGTGAGCAGCAGCAGCAACAGTAAGATGCAAAAGGCTTTGCAATCTGCCCAGGAAAAGACAGCTTTTGAGACGAGTTTATATGGTTACCCATATGTTAGGGCCCCTAAGAAAGGAAGAGAAGCTTCTTTCTTTGTGCCTTCTCCTCCCCACCCCCACCCAGACCTTGGCCTCTCCACACCTGCCAGTCTCCCAGGCCACAGGTGAACATGCCCTCTCCACCTTTCCCTCTCCGCAGATGCCAGGCCTAAACACTGCTCCAGAAAAGACCAGAACCAGGCAACATTTTCAGAGCAGGCTGCCTTGCTCCCTGCCTGCCCTCTCAAGAGCCAGGGCCAGAACCTCCTGCCGGCTGCTGGGGGCTTCCAGTGCCGCTCAGCCTGGGGCTGCTGGTCCTCCTGTCCCATTAAGGAATGGTATCCCCACACTGATGTGGAGACAGAAATAACCAGCCCTGCCTTCCACGGGGCCTTCTCTGCCCAAACAGAGCTGCCCTTCCCTGCGCGGCTACTCCATCCAGCCCCCTCCAGGCTCCCAGAAATTGTCATTTTGTGTATGTGTGTGTGTTCGGGTGTGTTTCCTGATAGGAAAAAAAAAAATGGAAATTAGGTTATATAAAAGATGTATGCTTTGGAGCCCAGAGCGGCTCTTTTAATGAGGGTTGCGACGTCTCCCTCCCCACACCCATAAACCAGCCGGGTTGGACGTCACCGTTAATTCGTTTCAGCGATGATAGGATAAAGGAGGGACATTAAGAAATAAATTCCCCCTCACGACCCTCGCTGAGCTCACGGCTCAGTCCCTACATATTTATGCCGCGTTTCCAAGCCTCTGAGCGAGGAGCTACTTAGCGCCGCGGCTCCTCCGAGGGGCGGCCGGGCGGCGAGCGGCGGCCGAGCGGACGGGGTGAGCCAGGGGCGCGCGCGGGGCGCACGGCACTGCGCTGGGGAAGCCCGCAGCCTCTGTCCCGAACTTGGGTTCCCTGGGGCAGAGGGAGCGGAGACAAGAGGAGGGGAGAAGGGAGGAGTGGGGGCTAGGCGAGAGGGGGTGGGGAGGGATCTTACAGGCACAAAGCGGAGGGGAAGGGGAGGGACGCGCGCGGCTCCTACCCGGAGGTGAGTGGGTGCCGCTGACGCCCTCCAGCCGCGCGGGGCGGCGGACCCGGAGGATTCGGAACCGGGAGCGCTGCAGCCGCGGGCTCCCGGGAGGAGGAGGAGCAGGAGGAGTAGGAGGCGGGCGGGCGGGTACGCAGCGCAGAGAGGCAGCTTCGGCGCTGCCCGGCTTGGCGGCAGGTGAGTTCCCGGCCCAGGCGTCCCGCGCCCCCTCCCTGTCCCCAGGGCTCTCCGCTCTTGCCCGAGCCCCCAGTGCGTTCTGGAGGCGCGCGGTCTTTGCTGCGCGTCCAAACTTGGTTCGAGCGGCCTCGTCTTCCTCCCAGCGGCCAGCCCTGGGCCGGGGGCTGCGGGACTGGGGGTCGACGCGCCCTCCTCGCTCCAACTTTGCAGGGACCCGCGTCCCTCCGCGGCCGCACGCGCGGCTGCGAGCTGCGCTCTTGCGGGTAATGGCGGACCCTTTGGCACCTCTCACTACCCACAGCGGGCGGCCCGAGGCTGGGGGACGCCAGTCCCTGGGGACCGTTGCACCTGCCCAACCTCAACTTAAAGCTTTCCTCGGTACCGGGTTCTTCCGCCGAATCGCAGCTGCCAGCCGGCGGTAATGGCGGACCCTCGGGCAGCGCCAGCCGCCACCCGCGGCGGGGGGCCCGGGGCTGGGAGAGCTTAGCTCTCGGGGAACGTCGCTTCTGCCTGGCTTCCAACTTTGTGAGGATCCTCAATGCGCTCCCGCGGTAAGGACGGGGCCGGCTGCACCTCTTACTGCTTAAGCCTGGGCGGGATTGGGGCGGAAGTGGAAGAGCGCTGTCTCCAGAACCTGGGAAAGTTGTGCCTCTCCTGCGAAGGAAGCTCCAGGGCTCCAGGTGCGTCCCTCGGCCAGAGGGCTGGGGACGCGCTCCGCAGAGGTTCAGGGCCCGGCAGTGCCCTGCGCGCGCGGGATGGGTTTGCTTCCAAGTGGCCAGGGTCGGAGCAAGGGCTCCGGGAGATGGAACTTCCAGGGCCCCCTAGAAACCCTTGAACCCGAGGATCCCGACAGGGCTCTCGGGACTGCGCCCTAGAGGCCGCGGAATGCTCGCCCCCGTCTCCGGGGCACTGTGGCCGGAGAGCTGCAGAGCTCTTGGCTCTCTGCGCCCGGCAGCTGTCTGAGGTGGGCACCCGGAGAGAGGTGGCACTAGAGGATTCACCAGTGAATCCCCTGGGTTCTAGTCCTAGAGACACCCTTTGCTGGTTATGTGACCTTAGGTAAGTCCCTTCGTCTCTGTAAGTCTCGGTTTTCTAGTCTGTAAAATGGAGAAACAATACGGGAAATGTTGCTGACAT
Source organism: Perodicticus potto (assembly GCA_963574655.1). Taxonomy (NCBI): domain Eukaryota; kingdom Metazoa; phylum Chordata; class Mammalia; order Primates; family Lorisidae; genus Perodicticus; species Perodicticus potto. The sequence continues at coordinate 40,246 of CAUYRH010004466.1, read as the reverse complement.
CTTATTATTATAGAGCTTTGGGGATTCCGGAGACTCTCGAGTCTCAGTTTTCCCGCCAGTAGAAACTAGGGGTGGGTCTCTCAGAGTAGCAAAGGCTGCGGACAGTTGCACTAGCCTCGATCTCAACCCAGGAAGGAAAGCGAGAAAGACGCACTGGGTTCTTTCCGACAGATGAGACCCTACACACCCCGCACCCTGCAGCCTCCTTGTAGGAAGCCACCCCCAGCGACGCCACCGGGCAAGGGTGCAGTGCAGGCGAGGGGTCCAGGGACGTTGTATGGCCTTTGGCAGTCCAGGGCCTTGGAAAGCAGAAGGAAGGAGGGGGTGCCCCCCCCCCAGGCCGCTGCCCCAGAAGAATGAGGGAAAACTTCCCCCTTTCTTCCCTGTTATCTCTTTGGGATCAGGGCAAACGCAGGGAGTTCATAAAACTACCAGGTAATGTTGGCGCAGCTCCCTGGAGCATCTATTTTCTCCTGGTGTTTTGTGGGATTCTTTTTGTTTATTTGTCTCCATCCACCCCCTACCTAAAAAAGGGAAGGCGCTTCTGCGGCATTTCCCCCATACAAGCAGGGATCAAATCCATTCTCCACCCTTAGGCTTCTTAGCTGACAGGTTAGGAAATCCTTGGCAGGTCTCAGAGAGGAGGCATGCTACTACTTTCCAGAAGCCTTCTGAGGGGCAGACACTTTGTGCCTACTCCAGGGCACTGTCACGCACATATGTACCTGGAATCCCTTAACAATTTCCCCAGGTCGCTAATGCAGCAGTCTGAATCCCATTTTGCAGCTATGGAAACTGAGGCAGGGCAAACCAAGTTACCCGCCCATAGTCATCTAGCTGGTAAGTAGCACTACCAGAGACCTCAACCTGGGTCTTGGTTCTTAATCTGGGCCATTTTGCATGCATCGGGGCACCTAAGCAGTCTGACATGTGCCCCTGCCTTAGCACCCACAGCTGCATTTCCTGATATATCTGCTCAGCTAGAAGCTATCCCATGGTCAGGGACACAACTGTGTCCCAGAAATTGTATTTTTTCCTCTAAAGCCCCAGACTATGTGGAGAAAGCGCAGGCAGCACAGCAGACCTGGTAAGGACTCTGCTTGAGGCCGAGCTTAGCTTACTCCATGGTGTGTAACCTCTGGTTGGTCACTTAACCTCTCTGAGCTTCAATTCTATTATCTGTGAAATGAGAACAATGACTCCCTCAAGGGGTGGTTTTGAAGATTTCATGATTATGTCTTTGAAAGGTGTTCTGGAAAGAATCATTTTATGCCAATATTGGTGATTGTGAGGAAGAAAGGGAAGCACAGTCTCCTATGGAGCCATTTGAGGCCAATAGTGTACTGGAGGCTTTCAGACCAGCCTGCCCTTTGCCCTTTAAGCATCTTTAGTTTCCCAAAATGGCCAAAGGCAGTCCCCAGAAGGCTCTGTCTTCTACCGGGAAGGACCACACATGGAGAAGCATGAGAGGCTGAGGATAGTGTGGTGGGTGAGGCTGTTGCCAGTGGGTCTCAGACTGTGCCACAAAGAGCTGTCCAAGGTACCGCTCAGGGAGTTGTGCAAAAACTTCCCCACTGGTAGGGATGCTGATTTCTCAGGACCCAGGAAGACCTGGAGATCAGTTCACCCGTGTATTGTGAGCACAAATGGGTTTGGCTGTGCCACCTTATTGGATATGTGTTTTGCATTGTTTTACGACAAGACACTATGTGTTGCCTGCCACTCAGGTTCTGTGGCTCTGCGAAGGGCGTGGTGAGCCTGGAATGTGGTTAAGAGCCACAGGCAACAATCTGTGCTTGTTAGAACTAGAGCTTTTTCTGATAAGAAACAGGATTGCACAGAAGTTGATTTTGTCATTTCAGGACAATTTTCATCTGGATGGTTTGAACAAAGGGGCATACTTCCCACCACAGTCAGTATGCATCTGTGTGGTTAGCAGCACCCACTAACTGCAAGGGCTGTAGACATGACCATTTTCCTTATTCTAATATATCATACCATTTAGACATCATTTCATCTAGTGAATGCCAGACATCAGCCCAGCAGCATCTCAAGCCACCAAGTCACTGGTTAAAAACAAGGATGCCAGATCCAACCTCAGATCTACCAAGTCAACACCCCCAGGAGGAGACTCAGAGCATCTATATTTTTCACAAGATTTCCCTAGGAAATCCTAATGGCCCTCAGTTCATGTATGTTACTGTTATTGTAAAAGTGGGGATATGGAGGCCCAGTTTGGTGAAAGTCACACAGCACGTTCCTGACAAAGCTGGGATAAAACCTCAGTGGCTTGACTCTTTCTTCAGTGCTCACTGATGATAACTTCATGTTTACTTTAGTCCAGCCCTGTAGATTCTTAACTTAAAGGAAATTTAATTCCATCTCTTCTGGCTGTCATTATAAATTAGACAAATGATTCAGAAGAAAATGAGCATGATTCCTTCCACCTTGACCTTGCTGGGCATCAGCCCTTTGTTCCCATCTAATGTTTGGCATTAGCCCCATTGTTTGATTGATCTGTCTACCTATCTATCTATTTAGAGAAAAAATTCCTTTTAGAAGGGATCATATCGGGTATAACTTTAGGAATCAAGTAATCCCAGGAGCTAGTAAACCCGGTTTAAGTACCATTGATTTCACCAAAGCCATTGTTTTGAGCTCATTTTGAAGCCAATGCAAACTTCCATCAAACCTTTGCAAGTATGTTTATGCTGCTCACATGCCATTCCCAGGGAAGAAGAATCATGAACAGTACCCAGCAATGCTGGAAAACTGAGCCCACTCAAATCTTTTCAGTGAAAATGATGTACCAACAGTAGGTACCTCTAAGTCCCTGATACGAGTATAGTTAACAGGGTGCAGTGGGGGCAGATCTTGACACAACTGTATTTAGGGACAAGCTGAGGATGAGCAGCCGTTACCATGAGTGGTCTGTGGCAGACATGAGCACATCTGTCAAATGTGTCATAGTGTTAAATGGCAAGCCCAGTGCCAGGACCCACATAAAGGTGGTATGAGCCCTTTTCTGATGAAGCATGTAGCCTGACTGGACACTGGGCATCCAACAAGCATTGTACTGGGTGTGAAGTTTCAGCAAGAGATGTGGAGGTGAGATGCTGTGCAGTACCCGCAATGAGTGGTTGAAGCTATCAGGGAAGACTTCTTGAAGGAGGCAGCATCAAAGCCAGTTATCTGATTTGTAGCACTTTCTCAGTGATGAGGGGGTCTCCAGGGCCAAACTGGGTCATCAACAGGAAGGGTGAAAGGCAGAGCACCATTCTGGGAAAGACTGTTGCCCAGACTCTGGCAGTTGTGCATTCTGTAACTCACGTGGGTGAGTTAACCCCTCTTACCCTCTGAAGATGACAAGGACCACGTAGGGTTGTTAGGAGGATTCAGTGAGATAGTATTCGTGTGACGCTGGAAAAGAGACAACATCGGGCCCATCTCAGTGATCATAACAAAAAAAAAAAAGCAAAAATGAGAGACCCTTTTAGTAAACCAGTTCACGAAGTCCAAGCCCTTTCCTCAGTTATCTCACACCTGTGAAAGGGAGGAGCTGAAATTCAAGGGCATCTCCATTCAGAGGCCTGCAGACACATTCTGTTAGGCTGGCACAGGGCTTTTTGTTTTCTGTTTGTTTGGATTAGGGGATGAGAGGGGTGTTTTGTTGGGTTTTTATTTCATTTTTTTTTTTTTTTTGAGACAGAGTCTCACTCTGTCTCCCTCCGTAGAGTGCTATGGCGTCACAGCTCAGAGCAACCTCCAACTCTTGGGCTTAAATGATTCTCTTGCCTCAGCCTCCCAAGTAGCTGGGACTACAGGTGCCTGCCACAATGCCTGGCTATTTTTCATTGCAGTTGTTTAGCTGGCCCAGGCTGGATTTGAACCCGCCATCCTCGGTGAGCCTGTTGTGTGTGTGTGTGTGTGTTTTCTTTGATTAGTCCTTTAGGTCACCAGCCCCACCATTAGCTATTGTTTATGTCACTTGCCTCACCCTGGAAGGCATTTGTTTACAGCCCCTGGAGTAACTGCCCTCAAAGATCTTTTCAGTTTACCACTCTCTGGACAGCCAAGACAGACATTTGCCTGATTGTCATCTATTAGTTACGTTTATGATTTCTACTGGCAATTTCTTAAAGAAAGGTTGGCCTTATGTGGATGGAAACACAGAAGCCCGTTGCAAGGGGTGAAGTTTTCAGCCTGGGCATGTTTTGTTTTGTTTTGTTTTCCTGCCTCGGATTTGAGTGTTCTGTTACCTGCTATGATACATTCATTTCTTCTCGAATGAGATTTCCTGGGAACAATGGGCCTTCCTCTTCTGTCCATCTGTGATGTTTCCGGAGTCTTGACTGAAAGCACCTGAAAGAAATTCTACAGGTTTTCAGAAGTATCCTGAAGAGATCTCAGATTCTATCAGAGACATTTGTCCACCAGCATTAATTAATCCTCAGACATCACTTCTTTTTTCAAAAATAGACAGCTAAATTGGCTAATTGGCCTTTTTAAATGGAATTTTTAAAAATGTGGGCTTTTCTGGAACTCATTTCCAGTTAGAAATGAAGAAGGGATCTTGCAAATGCAAAAAGCTTGGCCAACTTCAGATAGTACCAGTGAGCAGCCATTGTTTCTCAGCTAAAAGATTTCTTGTCATAAACAAGAGTTAAGCGGGCCACTTCTCCATTTAATGAACAAGCCCTGAGCCCCAAGCTCTGTGCCAAACCCCATAAGAGAAGCTATAAAGTGGGGGAGGGGCGACACGGTCTCTACCCTCAAGTAGCTCACAGTGTCCAAAACATGTATCAACTTGCAGTGACTAGAATGCACTGGGGCAGATGATGTGAGCAGTCCATCCTATTTAGCCATTCAAATAGCCACATGAGCTGTATTTCATTCCAGGAATTTTCTGCATAAAAATTTAACCTGCAGGGATAAATCAGAATAGTACTCGATAGCAACTGAAATATTTTGAGCATATTTTTCTCTTTGGTTTCTGAAGGAGGATGTCAGCTCTGAAATTTTTAGTAAGGAAAATGAAAACAATTATGTTCATGTACCAAAATTCAGGTAACGAATAGAGTCAACGGCATGTCAATGTGCTTGTTTATTATGATAAGTCTTAGCTGGAAATATTTGTTGTAGTCATTTCTCCCCTAATATCACAGTAGTCACTAACATGAAATCGTTTTCTTTCTCACAAAGCATGGTGTAAACTAATGGGACCAGATGGGTTTCCTGGCTCGATATCTTTATTGATTTTGATTTTGATTATCTTTTTTTTTTTTTTTTTTTTGAGACAAGGTCTTGCTGTGTTTCCCAAGCTAGAGTGATGTAACATCAACATAGCTCACAGCAACCTCAAACTCCTGGGCTCAAGTGATCCTCCTGCCCAAGTAGTTGGGACCACAGGTGCCTACCATCACACCAGGCTAATTTTTCTATTTTTGTAGAGATGGGGGAGGGTGTCTCTCTTTTGCTCAGCTTGGTCTAGAACTCTTTCTTGACCTCAAGCAATCCTGCCTTGGCCTCCCAAAGTGCTGGGATTCTGTTAGGCTGGCATAGGCATGCGCCACCACACCTCACCTGATTTTGATTATCTGTTTAACAAATACACCGAATTCCTACATGTAAATAAATGTTATTTCCTTTATGGCTGCCTTTAAAGTCCTGAATTTCTTGGGGGTACCTTCTTCAAGACTTGCCTTCAGGAGACTCCCATAGCTCAGTGGGTAGGGTGCCGGCCACATACACCCGGACTGGCAGGTGCGAACCCGGGCCAGGCCAGCTAAAACAACAATGACAACTGCAACCAAAAAACAGCCCGGGCATTATGGCAGGTGCCTATAGTCCCAACTACTTGGGAGGCTGAGGCAAGAGAATCGCTTAAGCCCAAGAGTTGGAGGTTGCTGTGAGCTGTGACACCACAGCACTCTACCCAGGGCGACAGCTTGAGACTGTCTCTAACAAAAAAAAAAAAGAGACTTCCCTTTAGAAAGTATATTTCTTTCTGAATCTCCCCACTAGTGATATTTTCCCTGAGCTTTTGAGGGTACATTTGAATGTGAGAAACAGCAAGTAGTTATTGGGAGGCATATTTTTTGGTTAAAACAGGTGATAACATTGGATGACATGTAGAGATTTAGTTTTAAGGAAGGCCCTTTTAAAAAACAAGATGATGTAATCAGATTGGATTTCTTCTCTTGGTTCAAAACTTGTGTTTAATTTGAGTGTTGAGCCCCGTGCATGTCATCTTGTGACTCTGATAATAGGAACCAGCCTTCATGAAGCTAAAAATCTTTCTACTCTAAAACCCTTTGAATGCCAGTTTCTATGAGACATATTGTCTGTTTCTCTCGCCTAAGCAGTAGGAATTAGTTTTCCTACTTAGGTTGTCATCATTTAAAATATAACCTTAACTTACTCAGGAGGCTAAGTTGAGTGGATCATTTGAGCCCAGAAATTTGAGACCTACCTGGACAATATAGCAAGATCCCTTCCCCAAAAAAAGTTGTTTAAAAATTAGCTGGGTATGGTGATGCACCTGAAGTCCCAGCTACTCAAAAAGCTAAAGATGAAGTAATGCTTGCACCCAGGAGTTCGAGATTGCAGCAAGCTATGGCAACACCCTTGCACTCCAGCCTGGGTGACTGAGACAAGGGGCAAGACCCCATCTCTTAGTAAAACAAACCAAAAAAAAGACACCTTAACTATTCGGTGAATTTTTTTCTTTTTTTTTTTTGCAGTTTAGGCCAGGGCTGGGTTTGAACCCACCACCTTTGGCATATGGAGCCGGCGCCCTACTCCCTTGAGCCACAGACGCCACCCTGAATTTTTTTTTTTTTTAATGTCTGTTTCAACCTGGATGGAATTAGAGAACATTCTCCTTTTTGGTGAAATTTTGCAAGTACAGTATATAGTTAATTTTCTTAGGTGTAATAATGGTACTGTGGTTTTTGTGGGAGTCTGTCTTTATTCTGAAGATATGCATGTTAAGAATTTAGAGTTGAACCATCATGATTCTGCAACATATTTTAAAGTAGTTCATTGTAAAGACAGACAGACAGATAGATAGATGATTGTTTGATAGAGACAGGCAGGCAGGCAATGTGCAAATAAATGCTAATAGCTGTTGAATCAAGTTGAAAGTTTATGGATGATTTTATACTATTCATTTAAATTTTCTGTTTAAATGTTTCACAATAAAAAGTTGGAAGGCAGGCATGGCTTTTGACTTCCCTTTGGGTTAAATTTTCCCAACTTTCTTAGACTAATATTCAGCCTCCTGTCCCTGTTCCCTCCCCTCCGTACCCACGTGCACGGGGTTATACACGCACTCATGAGCACACATCGCCTCTCCTTCTCTTTCTCTCTCTCTCTTTTCCTGGAAGAAATAATTTTGCAGTTTAGCAGAATGTCACTGTTTTTCATGGCAGCCTCTCTTTACATTTTTCCCTCAGCATTTTAATTAGGGCTGTGAGTCACCGCGCTTTATGAAGGCTGGTGACAATGTCATTTACGGCTGTTTAGCATCCCAATCGAGCCCTCTTTGGCAGGGCTCATTACATCAGGGGCATTGAGCAGTGAGCAGGCAACAGTTCCCTCTGTCAGCAGCAGAACAGGCTCGGGGCCTCTTGAGGAATTGAGAAATGAGCTTGAGGTTTGTCCCTGGAATAGCTTCCAAAGTTGTCTTTTCCACGACTGGCAGTATAGGCGTGCCTGAGTGCATTGGAGCTCTGGGGGGCTGCTCAGAACTGCAGCGCTGCCTTCCTTCTCGGCCAGCAAGCTTTCTCCCAGGCCCAGGGCTCTCGCTTCTAGATCATGCAGAGCTTGACATCAGCTCTTGAATGCTAGACCCCTGTAGATGTGAGGTGATGGAGGGGAGGCAGGATTCCATGCAAGCTGGGTTCAAATCTAACCACCACCATATATTCACCCTTAACCTTGGCATGTTATTTAATCTCTCTCTAAATCTTATTTTCCCCTCTGTAAACACAAAATAACTCTACTTCGCTGGGTTATTGAGACCCTTAAATGCTTGGTGCATATTTCATGCTCCATCGTTTTCTCCATAAGGATGAGGATGGTGATTAGAATAGCTTAGCTTAGATATGCATCCCCTTGGCCTTCAGGGTCACTCGTGATACTCCTCATCCCTAGACCCAAGGGGAAGTGGAGTACTCAGTCAGGGTTTAATCAGGAGACAGAAGGCATGTGCAGCTGGGGTTTCCGGGATAATTTAATTAAGGGATTATTTAGGAACGCAGTTTAAGGCACCTACAAGGAAGAGTGACATATCCAGGGACTAGCAACTGGGACAGCAGTTACACCAGGTCTGAAGGAGTAGGGGATTGGTTCCCAGCAGAAGCTATGCTCAGAGGAAAACGCAAACCCTGCTGGACCTCAGCACAATACAGGGAGAGAGAAAAGGAAGAAATACCCTGGCTCTCTCCTCCCTCTCTCATCACCTGTCTCCACCTCCCGTTGGCCAAACCCACTCAGACACCAGAGGGCAAAACACCTGTGGATATCCACAGACATCAGCCTCTTTCTGGAGCCCAGATAAGTGTGGACAAGGGTAGAGAGGGGATCTGGCAGTGGAGGACAGAGCCCAGCTAGCACTGATGGGGGGAAGAGGAAGATCTCACTCATAATTGTCAATGAAACCAACCCCACTTCATTAGCTCTGAGCAGAATGATACGTCCCTGATCTGGGACATGCTGGAACGTCTCCAGTTTTCTGTAAGGTCCTCATGAAATCGTCAAAACAAATCAGGCATTAGCTTTTATTTCAAACATCAAACTATGCCCCAAGGTACTTTGAGGAGATGGGAGCAGCCTACAAAATCAGGTGAACAATGCCAGGATATTGCAACTGAGACAGCAAATTGCAGGTAGGGTGGAGTCTTGGGTAAATAAATCACCCTGTTAGTTGAGGAGATGAGGTTTGTTGGGTAATCTGTTGAAATCACATTGGAATACCATCAACAAGTCCCTGGGGAAGTGTCTGGTGAATGCCCAAATCATCCCAGCCTTGCTGTGCCAGCAGATACGTGACTCTTATCAAATGGGAAAAGTTCTTGGCTTTCAAAGCAAGACCTTCTAGTGTGATAGGATCCAGGGAACCCTGAGATTTTTGCTGACCTTCAAGGACAGTTGGAGGTGAAACTTGGAGAAATTCTTGGTGGAAGCAGCACGATATTATAGAAAAACATTCTGGACTAAGAACTGGGAGCCCCTGTGTCCCTGGCAATAATACAAGTACCACCAGCCGGCGTTATTCACATACTTGCTATAGAACAGATACTGTGCTAAGTCCCAGGCCAGCATGAGCACAGGTCTCCAAAATATGATAGTTACTGCACTGGTGGTGCCCATTTTTTGTTGTTTCATCTCATTGAGGTAAAATTCACATAATTCAAATTAGCCATTTGAAGTGACATTTGATGCATTCATGATGTTGCACAAGGATTGCATCTATCTAGTTCCAAAACGTTTCCATCACCCCGATAGGAAACCCTGTACCAATGAAGAACAGACAAAGGTGTGTGCATGAATGTTCCCAGCAGCACTATTCACAATAGCCAAAAGGTGGAAACGGCCCATGTGCCCTTTGATGGATGAATGGATAAAATGTGATCTGTCTATGTAATGGAATATAATTCAGCCATAAAAAGGGATGAAGCACTGGTACATGCTATGACACGGATGAACCTCAAAAAAGTTATGCTGAGTGAAAGAAAACGGATGCAAGGAGACACATAGTGGAGAATTCCACTTATAGGAAATATCCAGAATGGGCAAATCTGTAGAGACAGAAAGCTGATTCGTGGTTGCTGGGGAGGGAGATGACTGCTTATCCGATACCCATTTTTAAAAACCTTTTATTTTCAAGTAATTTTAGACTCATCGAAAAGTTGCAAATTAGTACAGGTTCCTTTATGTCCTGACCTAGTTTCTTCTATGTTAATATCATACATAACCATGGCACAATTATCAAGAACAGGAGATTGACAATGGTATGATATTAACTAAGCTACAGACCCTATTCGAATCATAGCACCTTTTCCACTAATGTGCTTTTTCTGTTCCAGGATCCCACTTTGCTTTGGGTGCTTATTTCTCCTTAGTCCCTTCTGATGTGTGACAGCTTGTGAGTCCTTCCTTGTCTCTCAAGGCCTTGAAGCTTTTGAAGGTGACTGATCAGTCATTTTTTTACAATGAATGAGTTGTGTATTTGCTTAAGGTTTACTCATGACTAGAGTGAGGTGCTACCCATTTATTTTTTAATTTACTCATAAAATGTGTTAGGATAGAGCATAGACAAAAGTAGCTAGCACCTTCGTACCATGTTGTCAGGGATATAATTGTTCAGGATGAGCCTAGAGTAATTGTTTCTCAACCTTTTTTTTTCTCACAGTGCACTTGAACCTATAGTTAAACTTCCACCTCACATTTAAATTATGTTGATCAAAAAAAAAAGAGTTAAAATATATATATATACTTCCTGTGCTTTGAACTGCTTTTGAAAATCTATTTAATAATCTTTAAAAATTTTCATAGCATACCTAAGATCTTCTCACAGCACACCAGTTGAAAAATCTCTGGGCTATAGTAAGTATTTAAGATAAAAAGTACATTGATTTTAAGAGAAATATTAAATAAATAATTGTGTAGGTGAGACACAGGTATGGTGCAAAAATACGAAGGTAATAAGACCAGCTTGGGAAACGTGCATCATCTCAGGCAAGCCTCATAAGAGGCTGTACCCGTAGCACAGTGGTTACAGCGCCAGTCACATGCACTTAGGGTGGTGGGTTTGAACCTTGCCCAGGCCAGTTAAACAACAATGACAACTGCAACAAAAAAATGGCCAGGCATTGTGGTGGGTACCTGTAGTCCCAGTTACTTGGGAGGATGAGGCAAGAGAATCGCTTAAACCCAAGAGTTTGAGCTGTGACCGACAGTACTCTACCGAGGGCAACATAGTGACACTCTGTCTCAAAAAAAAAAAAAAAGTAGGAAACAGGCACAAGAGGAAACAGGAAATGCTGAAGGCCTTGTCCAAGGTCATATGGTCAGTAAATAGCCAAGTCAGGATTTTAACCCAGTGCCCATGATCTTAACCATGACATTCATGACATTCCCCCATAAACTTCCCTCCCTACCTCTGTGATGCTGGTCAGCTTATAGACTATTTAAAAGTGACATCATTGTCTTTCTTCTGTGATTTTATTTAAGGGGGGAAATTTGCAGAGCTCTGTTGAGTAAGGCTGAATCAGGTGGAAATGCTTTTCTCTGTGTTGAGATGAGGTGTCTTCCAGGGGCTTACTGGCAATACTGGCACAATAGGAAATAAAGACCAAGCCAGTCTAGGTGACCCCAAAGGTGGAAGAAAAATAATAAAGACAATGTATGGGATATCTGGGACTGAGTCTCCCCTCTGAATGGAGAAAGGAAGTTGGATTCTGTTCGGCCCCTATTGGAATGAGTATGCAAAGATCGAAAAAAAGGCCCCATTTAGACAGAAAGGTGTTACTCCAGGAAGGGTTTGGGTACACACACAGTGAAAGAGGAAACAGATACAGCCTGAAGGATGACTGTCATGTAAAATGCTGCACCGTTTTCAGTAAATTTAACCCAGGGAAAGCGAGGTCATGGTTGGGCACTAGACAAAGGGCACAAGCTGGGATAGATGTCGAGAGCTCATGGGAAGGTGGGTTGTGCATCCCACCGAACACTCGAACCAACTGGAGACACCTATGACAAGGCCCAAATCATGAGCACATTTTGTCGCTTCTAAAGGTGACCTTCCTTTTTTCCCTTTAAAACTCACTGCCTAGCAGGGGTCCCACAGTCAAATGCCTACAGGGTCCTGGCAAGAAACAAATGAGTGAGGAAGACTGCTTGGTGGTGGAGGGGAACGAGAGAGCTCATGCCCCACCTAAAAGGGACACCATCACCCACTTCACATCTGAGCTGTTTGCGGACATTCAGGAGTAAATACAAGCCTAGTATAAACACATTTTCCACCTTTCAAAGAAAGCTGGAAATTTGTATCTTTTGTGAAACCTCCAATTTTCACACGGTGGTAACCAATTTTGGAAAAACAAACCTTTTTAACTGTATGCCTGTGGGCTGAACAGAGGCTGTTTGGAGTATGTGCTGTCTTGGATATGAAGCACTTTTGTGCAGAACAGGTGATGGTTTCACTTGAAATTTCATTTGAAATTATCATTTTGGTAGGTCACAAGATTGTTGAATCTCGCAATTTTATACAGTTCAACCTAATAGTATCACACTCACTGGATCTAACTGTTCCGTTTGTATGACTGCAAAAAGTCAGAAAGACATTTAGAGGCAAATTGTACCAGTGTTTTTCTCAAACTGTGATGTGCACATGAACCCCCTGTTTAAAGTGACAGCAAATAACCCCAGATGTGGAAGCTGTAAGGAAAGTGTATGGGATGTGGGACTGAGTCTTCCCTCCAAATGGAGATAGGAGGTCATCTTCAAAATGCAGAGTCTGATTTATAGCTCTGGGTTAAAGCTTGAGATTCTGCATTTCTGACATACTCCTGGGTAATGCTGGTCCACAGACCACGCTTCAGGTAGTAATACGAGACCATTCATCACTGAGGATTTTACAAACTCCATTGAGATCTCCATTTCTTTACTGCTCCCTTTTCTAAATCCTAGTTTTGTTACTCAAGTGTATGAAGTCTTATTTATTTATTCCTTCATTTGTAATAAGCTACGTTATCACCTCCCTGCAACTGCTTAGCAGGAAGGAAAGTGATGCCAACCTTACCTTCCAACATGCATGGCAACAACTGCCCTCCTGATATGGCATGGGCTCTACAGTTGTCTGCAATCCCCACCGCACCCTCTCACCTCTCACATAGACAGCTTCATTCAATAGGTGTAGCCTTAGAGATTGAGACCTTGATTTATTGAGTACCTGCTATGTGCCAAGCCCTGTGCTATATATTACACTGAGAGTACAACAGTAAACCAGAGAAACAGGATCTGTGTCTTTAGGAGCATCCAATATTGCAGTTCATTAGGATGATCAGGGTTTGGGGAACAAAGTAGCTACTTGACAAAAGGTGAGTAAATGAAGGAATCTACTGTGGTCATTACTTCTATTTTATTTTTTTTTTATTAAATCATAGCTGTGTACATTAATGCAATCATGGAGTACAATGTACTGGTTTTATATTCAATTTGAAATATTTTCATCAAACTGGTTAACATAGCCTTCACAGCATTTTCTTAGTTATTGTGTTAAGACCTTTATATTCTACATTTAGTAAATTTCACATGTACCCTTATAAGATGCACTGTAGGTGTGGTCCCACTGATACCTTGTTTTTTATTTGAAAAACTATAACATCACTTATTACTCCCTTACACTAAATAAGTATAATCAGCTTTTTATCTAATTATGGAATTGGTCACTTAAACAATTATACCTTAACAACTGACTAGAATCTTTTAGCCTCCCCCTACCCACCTGCAGTGATATCTTTAGATACCCTGTTATCTATCCTGAAGAAGCAGATAATATTTGGGAATGGTTCATCAGTATGGGAAGTGAGGCAATACTTGACTGCTGAGGTTTATTTTGAATGATCAAGATACAATATAACTAGATAGAAAGAGATATATCTGGAAGTCGGCAGTTCACATGCTGAGATTAAAATGGCGCCAGCCCCATATACCGAGGGTGGCGGGTTCAAACCCAGCTCCGGTCCAACTGCAACAAAATAATAGCCGGGCATTGTGGTGAGCGCCTGTAGTCCCAGCTACTTGGGGGGCTGAGGCAAGAGAATCTCCTAAGCCCAAGGAGTTGGAGGTTGCTGTGAGCTGTGTGATGCCACAGCACTCTACTGAGGGTGATAAAGTGAGACTCTGTCTCTAAAATAAAAAAAGCAAACAAAAAAATTAATGTCAAATATAGTATCCAAGAAAATTTCCTACCTTCATGAGAAGGCAAAAAAATGAGTGTCAAACCTAAGTTTGATCCTAGTTCTGATTCTGTTTCCAAAAATCTTAGGCAAGTCCTTTCCCAACTATAAGCCTCAAACTTCTCATCTGTAAAATGTAGTATTAATCCAATGACTCCCACCCTTATTATATATCGGGTACTAGAGTGTTTAGGAAATCATATTAATATCGTGGACCTTTACCCCACATAAATGTAAATGCATATATGCATGTAATCACAAAAATTATGGACACAATTCCAGGATTTTCACAGATCTCTGAATCTGTTGTTTTTTTTTTTCATATGGTACTAACAAAAATGAAATGAGATAATTCAATAAGGTGCTTCTATATAAAAGATTTATTTTTTTAAATATTTGAAAGATTAAATTGAACCATATGAAATTGCTTTTTTTGATCATCTGCAAAACTGTTATTTTTATATATTTCAACCTAATTAGTAAATATTCAAGAGATATTTCTGTGAATATTTGTTCACTTATTCAGCAAATATTTCTTGTGTGCTTACTGGGTGCTAACATTCTAAGAAGAAAGTCAATTATATTGTTCAAATGAAAGCAGACATATAGTGCCTTAGCTCCAAGTGACCAGCAAATATACCAGGCCCAGCTGCCTTGATGAATTATTTTCCCTCCTATCCTTGGTCCTTATCCCCCCCATACATTCTAATATAGAACAACTGCAAATACACTTATCCAGTCAGAGAGTCTTGATCTTTTACTCAGTTTTGACCCAATTATACTTATTGTTATTATTGATATGTCTGATATTTATGGAGTTATTTGTGCCATAGTAGTTTGTGTTTTCTATTTAACATGTTCTCTCTTTGTTGAAATTCATTTGTAACTGATTCAGGCCTTTGTGGGCACTGTGATTCTATTTACAGGGAACTTTAATGCACATGCATAGATAAAAACAAGAACTTTTTCATGTTAAGTGAGCAGATATTTCTATCTGCTTAAATCCCTTAAAATAGCCATTCTTCCTTGATTTTTCTTCTCTGAGCTCATTTTCCATCTTCTTGACCTAATACCCCCACACAATAATTCACCCAAGGATGCCAGGCATGAGGGGAGAAACTTGGCAGAACCTCAAGTTAACATTGAGCTGCAATTTGGAGAACATTGTTCTTGATATCCTCCTAAAAATAAAGACTCAACATTGTCATTTAGTGGACACTTATCAAGTACTCTATACAGTTTCCATCTCATTTAATCTTTACAAAAAAACTTGGGAACTAGTTGTTGTTACCCTTTCAATTTCATAAAAGGAAATTAAGAGCCAGAATATTAAATGACTTGCCCAAGAGCAAATAGTCAGTAAATGGTAAAGCTGGGGAATGAGCCAGATCAAGTGCATTTTTTATAATCTTCCTGAATTCTCTGAATCATGGAAATGATGATATCAGGAAATGTCGACTCTTGCAATGTACTAGACCACAATTAAATTATTCATTCCTACTCAGGAAAGACAATTTTATGAAATAAGTTTCATTCATTCTTATTCTCTCCTTCACTCCATTTTTACCCCACTCTACCATATTTACTCTCTCATGAAATGGTCCATCTACTTACGGAGGTCATAGCACGGAGGTTAGCATGGAAACCACCCTCTTCCTGTGCATTGTATCCAAATATTGACTTAACCTCCTCTATCTTAAAGTGACCCATTTCCTTCCTTCCTCCCTTTCACCACCTGAGTCCTAACCACCATCATCTCTCATTTCTGGCCTATAGTAGCCTCCTAACTGGGCTCCCTGCAGCCTGCCTTGTTTTTCTCACCCATTTTCAGGCCAGTAGCAGCCACAAGGACCTTCATAAAATCTAAATTATATCACAGTACTTTTCTGCTCAAAACCCTCCAGTATTTGCCACTGTAAGAGTAAAGTCCAAAATCTTTAACTTGCCTCTCAAGAAACAGCATGATCTAACTCCTGATCACCTCTCATCTGGGCTTTATTCTCTCATCCCAATAGATTTGTTCAGTGCCTCTGAATGACTCCTCCCTCCCACCTGAGTGCCCTCTCACATGCTGGTCTTTCCACCATCTTTCACTTCCATCGTCCAAATTTTTATCCAACCAATTCTGTATCCTGATCTTCTTCCAGGAAGCCTTCTCTAGCTACCCCTACCCAACCACATTGGGTCTCCTGTGTATGCTCTCATTAGCACCCTGTATTTCCCCTTTTGTTCTATTTCTCATACTTGTTATTAATATCTCTCTCCAACCTACCTCCGCCCCAGGTTGTGGGCTTGAGAGCAAGGATATGGTCTATATTGTTCACCCCGGAAGTACCAGTGTGAGCTCCTCATTAACTGCAGGGGGAGCTACATAAGAGTTAGTGAATGAATGGGTGGCATGAATGAATGAAAAGGGAAGAAGAGAGGAAGCGAAGGAGAAAAAAAAGGAGGGAGAAAAAGAAAGTTTTAAAAGAGCATAAGGTTTATTGGAAGTAGAGAATGTGTACCATCTTATGTTAATGATTATTAAGAAATATTTCTAAGACCCCTGATAATATGTTTCCTTTTCATAGTAATGAGCCCCTTTTCTTGGCTGTGGTTACGTTTGCCTAACTGGCAGAAATGCTTCATTTTTTTGATGTGTGATCTAAAGTGACTCTAAAAATAATAGTTAACAGTGCCATGTACTTTGCATGGATTACTCCCATTGAACATACCCCAATTAAATTATTCCATGTAATTTATTTAAATAGAAATAAAGTCTACATTTAAAATAGAAATCATCATCATTCTCATTTTACGGATGAGGAATCTGAGGCTTTGAGATTTCAGAGGTGGTTCGCAAACCCTTGTCTTTCTAGCTCCAAATCCAACCTTTTGACCACAGCACAGCACTTGCACCAATGGATCCTGTCTACAAGGGCAAAGGTGGGAGGCAGTGGGAGAGGTCCATAGACAGAAGTAATTTAAGAACCTTAGTTCCAAATTCTGGAATTTTCCCTCAATATGATGCCTAGAGTGGTCTACTGTCCACTGAACTAACCCATGTCAATAAGCTCTGGTATATATTTTTTGTAATGTTTATTATTTTCTTTTAATGATGCTTTTTGGATCACCTTTAAAAAGAGAGCAAGGTCTTTGAAGTCAGACTATCTTAGCTTCTCTACTTAGCTTTGTGATGGTGGACAAGTTACTTAACCTCTCTGAGTCACAGTATCTGCATCTCAAAAATGGGGATGACAGTATTGCCTATTTAGGGTACCTGTGAGGAGGGAATGACATATTGGTTAATATTTTCTAATATTAAGTTCTAATACACCCCCACACATGACTCTTCCTTGTAGAGTTTTGTAATATCAGTTTAGTTTCAATATTACATGAAGGCTCTTTGATTCCCCAGATCTATTCCAACCCAGGGATGGCAGCCCTGTAGCTCTCCTGGTGATGGTGATGGACTAGGCCAGTGATACCTCCACATCATGTTGATGGTATTGACTCCCACCAAGTTCTAGGGCTCAAGTGCTTCTGGCTGCATCCCTTGGACTCGGTCTTCCAATACACCAAATGCTGCTTTATCAGGTTTCCAAAGAGGAGCCAGTGAGTGGCACCTGCTCCACTGGGAGACAGGACCAGTCTATGTGTTCACACCTTTGCCTGGTCCTTCAGCTCAAAATGCTGTAAATAACATGTCTGTTGCACACTACAGATGCTCAATAAAAAACATAGCTGCTTACATGATAATAATTAGTCATAGCAGTAGAAAGAGGATCCATTTATGAGGCATTTAGCATAACCTATGGTGCATGGTGGGAACTTAGAAAACATTAACTAATGTGTCATTCCATCCTCACAGGTACCCTAAATAGGCAATACTATCACCCCCATTTTCAAGATGCAGAAACTGTGACTCAGAGAGGTTAAGTAACTTGCCCACCATCACAAAGCTGAGTAGAGAAGCTAAGATAGTCTGACTTCAAAGATCTTGCTTTCTTTTTAAAGGTGATGCAAAAAACATCATTAAAAGAAAATAATAAGCATTACAAAACAATATACCATAAAATGTAAGCTTCCCTCCCACCCAACTCCTAGCCTCCCAGACCATGAAGTAAGCACTGTTACCAATAGCTTAGGTATTTCTCCTGAGATATTCAGTGTATCCCCAAACTTATATGGAAGCATGGATGAAGACATGATGAATCCATAGGATGGCTATATAAATATATTTCTGTGTCAGGATGCTCCACCTTCCTTTTACATTTAACACATATCTTGAAGATCAGCCCCCCCCAACTTATTGAGTGCCTTCCCAGAATTCCATTGTATGGATGTACATAGTTTATTGAATAGTTTTCTATTTATAGATACTTAGATTCTCCCAATGTTTTGATACATTATGAAAAACTCTACAAAGAAGAGTCGTGTGTGTGTGTGTGTATGTTTCAGGATGTTCCTTATGGTTTATCTGTAGGTGAAAGTCTTAAAATTTGAATTATCAGGCCAAAGATGTAAATATTGGGGAGATATTGCCAAGGTACTGTTCAAAGAGTTTAAATACCAAGCAGCTGTGTAAGAGAGTACAGATTTCTCAAACCCTCGGCACCAGGGTGCACTATGAAATTTTAAACAATTGTTAGAACTCACACTCCTAGCTCTAAACTGAGCCAGTTCCTACTCTTGAGATGTGAGCATTAGATTTGGGAAGATGGAAGTCATCATGGCCAAACAGTAGCCATATAACTTAGGGAATGCCACGGCTAGGGAGATTCTATTGGCCCAGGGTGCTTGTATCTTTGGGTTTCCCAAGGCACAGAATGCCAACCTACCCCTCCCCCAATCTGTGGGGGGGTTGGTGAGTTTGTGGCGTGGGAGAAAGCACTTCAAACTTCAACTCGACTCCTGGCTGGTGATCTCTCTGGGGAAAGACTGCAAATTAGCAGTTCAGAAGAGGGAAGGAAGTTGGTTGTTTTGTTTTTTTTAGGAGGTGCACAGTTGGGTTTACACTTTTCAGTCTTTTGTTTGTGTTGGGGGTGGCAGTATTTTGTTTTGTTTTTAAAGATTCGAAGGACTTGTAATTTGTTTTTAAATGATATTTGGAGGGAGATAGGAAAGAGGGCTGTAACGCCATCAGCGACTTTTGTGGGTGTGCAAGCTGAAAACCAGCCAGGAGTTCACAGGCTGGCTTTTGTTTTCTTTAATATCATTCCTTTAAAAGGTAATACACATGTGAGTAAAGAAATCTACATGATATTCAAATAGAAAAAAAAGATATTCAAAGCAAAGTGTGTCTCCCTCCTACTACTGACTTCTAATATTCCTCACAAGATGCAATCCTTATTATCTGTTTCTTCCAGAATAATCTCCACTTTTACAGGTACAGAATTTACCCATTTGCACCTTTCTTTAGTCACCGAATGGCATTTCTCCGAGCACATTTCTTTATCTGTAAGAAGAGATCTGCCTCATTCTTTTAATGATGCATTCATTGTACAAATGGGTTAGATTTCAACTGATGCTCAGAAGGCAGAAGTTTTGAATTCTCAGCTGTTAGTCCAGGCAACATCCTACCCTTGACCTCCTTCTTCACCTGGTTCTAGGTGGATTTTCTCTCACCACATTCTACTCCACCGTGCCTGTTCCCAATGGACAACCTCAAAGTGTGGCAAGATATTTAAACCCTCTGTGTCATTTTTCTGGTTTCTTTTGTTTGTTTGTTTATTTCTTTAGAAGTAAAACTTGAAGAAGTATATTCTGCCTGACTTATCAATAGCTTCCCAAGGGGACAGAGAGTAGGATACAGAGAAGAACCAACAATCCCATGGTGGGGCTGCATAGACCCATTATAGCAATATAATGTGAGCTACATGCATAAAGTTTGACTTTACAATAGTCACATTAAGAAGAGTAAAAAGCAATGGGGGGAGGGGACACAGTGCCTGTGGCTCAAGGAGTAGGCTGTGGGCCCTATATACCAGAAGTGGTGGGTTCAAAGCCGGTCCCAGCCAAAAACTGCAAAAAAAAAAAGCTGAACAGGGGGAATTAATTTTCACAATGATGTTGTTTCACACAAAATATCTACAACAGCATCAAATCATTTCAGCATGTAATCATCAATATTTAAACATTATTTTGAGATGTTCACGTTCTTCTCGTACTGGTCTTTAAAACTTTGATGAGTCTCATATGAGACCGGCCATAGCTCAGGATGCTCCAGCTGGAGCTGGTCCATGTTGAACGGGCCCTTTGAATCTCCAGGGCTTTGTTTTCTCCCTTGTGAATGAGGGAGCTAGACTAGCTGATCTCAACAGCTCCTGATCATCCTAACACTCTCCGACTTTCAGTGCTAAAAATGGAAAGCCACCAAACAAAAACAAGCAGTCTCCCTATAAGAACTTCATTTCCTTACCTGCAAAATGGGAACAATCAAAGGGGAATCAGATCAGCAGATGAGGGAAAAGGAGGAAGGCACAGCGTCGTGAGATCATTATGAGGGCTGTGATTGACGGTAGACAAAGCTCACGATCTACTTGCTTAAGCCTTTGGTTTATTTCTCTCATCCGTCTGCAGTGTGGGGATAAAAAGGCTCTTACTTCATACAGTGGCTGTAAGGATTAAATAAGTCACCCATTGCAGAGGGCTTGGACACCATGCTTAGCCCATAGTAAACTCTCAATCATTACTCAGGTTGCAGAAATGAGGTGCAGGGTGGGAGTGGAGTGCCCAAGGTCACACAGCAAGGATGTAGTGGCAGACGTTGGCCTATTTGGGCTCCTTCCTTCTCACTGGCAGTCGTCCCTGACAGTCAGCCACTGATTTCCTCACAACAAGGTAAATGAAATAAACATACCCAACGCCACTGAATACTCAAATGAGGCTTGGGTCCAAGTATTGTTTCCATGGTATGTACCCTGGCAAGCATGCATAGGTGATTCAGTTAAAATCCCAGCTCCCGAGGGAGGAGACTGGGTTGTCAGCTATCCCACCTCTCTGTAGAAGGCACCACCCACCACTCCCCATGCAGGACTCCTCAGTGTGATTTCAAGGGAAGGACCCCCTTCTAGATGGCACCTGAAGTACGCTGCCCTGAAGACAGCAGGACCAAGATGGACTAGAAAATGCACCATATTAGGAGCTAAGAAGCCCGAATCATTATGCATTATATAACAGGAACCTGCTTTTCTGAGCATGCCCTATCATTGCTACGTTCTATTTCATTTAATCCTCCCACTTACCCAGAGACATGGTTATTACTAATGATCCCATTTTACAGATTAGGAAACTGAGGTTCAGAACAAATAAAGAAGTCACCCAGATAGAACCAGCAAGGACCTCGAAAATCTTCCCTGTGGCACTGGGGTATCGAGCCATCCCTGAAGAGCCACAAGGAAACTGGACATTTGAAAACCAAGGACAAGTGGTTGTCCCTGTTGCAGCTTAATTTATTCACCTATAAAATGGAGACAACTGAACATGACCTTGGTGAGGACAAGGATGAAAAATATGACAGTAGATGAGGATGTTCCTTGGGGAGGAAAAGGATAGGAAAGTAAGTGTCGTGGAACTGGTATTAAGATTATGATTGATAAGGGAGGGTGCTCAGAATCCTCAGCTTGGTCATAGAGATTGCTCACTCACGCTGTCTCTCTCTGTCCCTCAGCAAATAGTGAATATCCCTGCCTTCCCCCAGCCCAGCTTCTTTCCAGTTCCTTCCAAAGATCAAGTTTCTAGGGCCAAGGTCTGGGAGAGGGGGACACAGCACCAGCCAATAGCCCTCCCTGATTCTAGACAGCAGCCTGGAAAGACAGGAGACAGGCTGACAGTGGCTCAGAAAACGCTGAAAGTGGCTGGGGCCACTGTGGATTGCTTTATTTCTGTCTTCTTTTTTTCTTAAGCAAAATACACCAAAGACCAGTTCCAATCTCTGTCCTTTGGTGAAGTCTGACCCAAGCCAGGAGGTGTGAGCCAGTGTAGTATGGAGGGGGAGCGTACCTCTCCAAGAGTACACATTCAAATTCCTTCTTTCATCAAAGAACAGAGCCCAATGCCAAACTGGACACTGGAGAGCCCTGGAGGTCCCAGCTGTCTCTGCCTCCAACTAAACTATGAGCATCCGGGGTTTGGCACCTGGAAAAGATGGGGACTGGGGAAGTTAAGGAGGCAGACAGAGAGCGGACCAAGTCTCCCCAGGGAGGAAAGCCACAGTGGCCCAGGATGGTTTTCCCTGCAAACCAGAACCCGGCAGCAAGAGGCTGAAAGACACACAGCCGGTCGGCACATGGGCCACACACAGCAGAGAAATGACACAGCATGAGGCTGATGCGTGAATACACAGAGAGAAACACACACACAGGGCGACACCAGATGGAGGAGGCAGCCCGGGCTGGGCCCGGGGACTCATCATTCCTTCGCCCACACAGAGGGGCTGGCGGAGTTACGTAATTATGTGCTGCAGAGGGGAGGCCAAACTTGCTAATCAACCCCCGCCCAGGGGATCCCGGAGGTAGAACCTCCTTCTGGGAGGGGTCTCTGCACCCACCTCCTGTTCTCAGAGGCAGCTGGAGCTTGTCAGCTGCCTCTGCCCTGGGGTGACCCTGGGAAGTCGCTGAAAGGGAAGCAAGGGAGCGAGTGTCAGTTTGTTAGTCCCAGTAGAGAGGGGCTCCCTTCCTGTGTTAGTGTGGTGAGGACGCTGCAGAGAGGGGTCCTGGGATGAAGACGGAACCGGGACTTGAGCGGGGGATAGGGAAAGAGATGGAGGGGCTCTCTGATGCCCCACCCCATCCGCAGGCAAGGATCACCTGCCCCAACCAGATGGCTCCTACTATGCACAGTACACATGCCACAGGTGCAGCCACTCACCTGGGCCACACCACGTCTCCGGCAGTCCCCTCCCCCATCAGCCTTGGGTACCGCAGTCACACCCCATTTCCCTGAGCCTGATGGTGGTCAGTGACTTGCAAGTTGCCTGTATTTCAGGGAAAAAGCTAGGACTTGAAAAAATAACCAGAATATACATTTCAAACAGAGTGTGAATCTGAAAGCTCAGGTTCAAGAGTGGAGCCGACTCAAGGTCACAGCCTCCCCCTGCCAGTATTCTGTACGTGACCTTGGGCAAGTTACTAAACCTTCCCAAGCTTCAGTTTCTCTGTCTATTGAGAGATCACTATAAGGGTTCAAGGAGAAAAACAAAAATATGTGTCAATTGTGACAGTGCCCAAAAGTGTCTAGCGTGATTAGTCTTGCAGGGTTTTTCTTCTTCAATCAACATATATTCATTGAGCACCTATTCTGCACCTAGGCTAACCCCCTGGGTATGACACCCACTCTTCCTAATGTTCCTCTGTCAGGGTTTCAGATGCTCCGTGGAGTGCTGCCCACAATTTTACATAGACCTGTCTCTGGTATTTATAATGTCTGTAGTCTGATCACATCTATCCTTTTGAACTTGGAGCAAGCTAATAGTTCCAAAAATGGTCGTAAAGGCCAATTTGCATCCCTCATTTGGCAGGTGCCAATGAGGAGGAGTCCCCTCTTTGCTGTGGGAGTGGCTGGAATGGAGACCCCAAAGATTTGTGTCAGCTGAGCTGTGGATGGAAAATGTGTATGGGACACAGCGAATAAGGATGCATGATGAGTTGGAGTGGCGACTTCTTGCAGAAGAAGATAAGAGATGAGAGAGGTCCTGTGATTCTTTGTCCTCTGATGTCTGTGGCTGACTGTCCATGCTTTCCCTGGGGAGATCCTTTGGTCTCCGAGAGCTTTGATCATGGAAATGAAAATAGGCAGTTTGCAGCTTTCTGGGAAAGATGTCCCATCCAGGAAGAAGGATTCAGTTTCCGGGTTGGTTTCGAAACTCCAGAGTGTCTTGTGGCTAGATTTTGTCAGTCACTGCATTTCCATCTTGGTTTCCAAGGTGGTGGTGTACAAGCCTCTTCAATCTCTCTCTCCCTCATTTTTTCCCTTGTTTTCATTCCCTCTCCTATTCCTTCTTTTCAGCTTGGGAAGCCCCAGATCTGATCTGCATCTAACAGGCTAGCCATCAAGATGCCCAGAGAATAGTTCACATCTATCATGCGTCACTTCTAGACACAGTCACAGACACTTCTCTCTGACCTGTTGCTTAGGGACACGTCCCACCGCTTCTCCTGACGTCTGCCTGGTCAACCATCGCTTCCTTAGAGAACAGGGAGGAAGGCAGACGCGTGAAATCATGCCACCGACGGCCCGGCGGCAATGAGTGGGTGACGCTGGGTTGACGTCAAAGTCAGGGAAGGCTGAAGCCTCTGCAGAGCCCGGCTCCCCGGCTCCGGCTCTCGGCGTAGCTTGGAGCCTGCTTCCTCTGGGTGCAATCATCTCGGTCTGATATCATTTGGAGGACTTCAGCCGGGACCCTTGGAAGTCAGACACCATGGAGGATCACATGTTCGGTGTTCAGCAGATCCAACCCAATGTCATTTCCGTTCGTCTCTTCAAGCGCAAAGTAGGGGGCCTGGGTTTCCTCGTGAAAGAGCGAGTGAGCAAGCCCCCCGTGATCATCTCTGACCTGATTCGAGGGGGCGCCGCAGAGCAGAGCGGCCTCATCCAGGCCGGAGACATTATTCTTGCAGTTAACGGCCGGCCCTTGGTGGACCTGAGCTACGACAGCGCCCTGGAGGTGCTCAGAGGCATTGCTTCCGAAACCCACGTGGTCCTCATTCTGAGGGGCCCCGAGGGCTTCACCACGCACCTGGAGACCACCTTCACTGGCGATGGGACCCCCAAGACCATCCGGGTGACACAGCCCCTGGGTCCTCCCACCAAAGCTGTCGATCTGTCCCACCAGCCATCGACCAGCAAAGAGCAGTCACTGACAGTGGATGGGACCTTAGGTCCGGGGAACGGACCCCAGCACCCCCAAGACAGCGGGCAGGAGGCCAGCTCTCTGTCCCATGCCAATGGCCCCGCCCCCAGGCCCCCAAGCCAGGACCCTGCCAAGAAAGGAACCAGGGTTGGCCTCCAAAGCAGAGGGGAGAACAACGAACTGCTCAAAGAGATCGAACCTGTGCTGAACCTCCTCACGAGTGGAAGCAAAGGGGCCAAGGCAGGGGCACCTGCCAAGGCAGAGACGAAAGACACCAGCGTCCAGGTGGACAGGTAAGCTCCCCGGGGAGTGTGCGTGTGTCTACAGAGCATGCATGTGTGAGCACTGAGACAGCCTCAGCCCAGGACCCCTCCCTGCACACCCAGATCCACTCCACCTGCTTTGGCCTTCACTTAAAATCACAGTTGCAAAACACAAGTGAGCATAACTTCTAGCAGCTTCTCTTGCCGTGACACCCAGAGCAGCTGATAGTCATGGTAGCAGACAGCATATCTTGCCCACGACCAGGGACCCCACAGGGACCCACAGGGACCCCACAGATGGGTGCTTCTATAATCTGTGTTTCAACAGTGAGAAGACAAGACAGAGGCTCAGAGGAGGGGCTTTCCTGAGGTTTTCCAGTGAGTGAGAGGTGCCCGTGAGCACGGCACCCTTGGGCGTGTGGCTTGTGGCAGGGCCCTGGGAAGAGAAAGGGGAAGAGCTGAGCCCCAGGTGACCTTCAGCCTAAGCCAGCTTTGTCCTTGCCACAGCCAGTAGAGGAGAAGGAAGGTTCTAAAGGAGGAAAAGGGACCCACAGTATACAATTGGCCCCAATTCCCCTAAACAGCAGTCTTGCTTGGGTTATGTGGGAACCGAGGCTAGAACGCAAAGAACTTGGTACCAGCACCTCTGAGTTTGCCAGATTGGCATTTTCTGATGCTCCTGGGGAGGAGAGCTGACAACACAGTGGGTAATGCTAGCTCCCTCTCTGGAGAGAAATCCCCTAGGCCAAGTGATTGGAGAATAGTGGGTCAAGAGATTGAACAGAGAGAGAGATGTTTCTCTCTGCATCCCTTCCACTCTCAGCTTAGGTCTGGCACTGCCTGGATGGTCCTTAGTGCTGCCAGGGTGGGTCTGAGCACACCCGAGGGACATTCTAGTCTGTTCTCACCTCTAAAAATCTAGGCCGAGATTTCCTAACCCCTCCACAAGAATTCCCAAGTGTCCTAAGAGCACTTAGAGCTCTCCAGGAAGCCCCTCAGGGACCTGGATGAAGGGAGCTTTCTAGGCCCCTGCATTCATTCATTCAACAAATGTTCACAGAGGACCTACTGTGTGCCAGGCACTGTTCTGGGCTCTAAGAGCAGAACAATGAATGAAATAGGCAAAGCCCCTGACCTTAGGGAGCTTACAGTGTAGTGGGAAGACAGACAAGATACAAACATGTAGAGTGTGTCATATAACCATGTGCTGTGTAACAACAGGCTACATATATGAGGAGGGTTTCATAGGACTATAATACTGTATTTTTACCATAGTTTTTCTATGTTTGTTTAGATATGCAAACGCTCCCCATTGTGTGACAGTTGTCTGCAGGATTCAGGACAGTCACCTGCTGTGCAGTTTTGTAGCCCAGGAGCAATAGGCTAGACCAGAGATTCTCGATATGTAGGAGGTTGTATATCTGGGTTTGTGTAAGGACATTCTGAGGTTTGCACAGTCGATAAGCTGCCTGCGACTGTATGTCAGTGATACGTGCTAAGGAGATAAATATGTCAGGGAGGGGATCAGAAGTGTTGGAGGGGGGATCTAAACAGGGAGGCTAGGGAAGGTCTCACTAGGAAGACATTGGAAGATGTGGAGGGAGTGAGGGAGAGCACCCAGCATCTGTCTGGGGAAGAGCACTGCAGGCAGGGAGAACAGCCGTGCAAAGGTCCCGGGATGGGAATGTGCCTAGTGTTTGTAAGGACCTGCCTAGGGACCAATTCTCCTCCCTGCTGCCCCACCCCCACCCCCAGTCTGAGGCAGCTGGCCTTAGCCCACCTTTGCATCCTGAGGGTTTCCTAACTTCCCACACCCATGCCAAACTGACCCATTCCAGGGAGACCCCAGATTCCCCCTAGTAGGAAGACAGAGCCTCCATCACAAGCCCCCAAGCAGAGGGGAAAGAAGGATCACTCACCTCCCTTTGAGCCACCCCCCTTTCCCTGGGGACAGCACGCAGTCTTCCCGGCACCTTTGGGCCTCACTTCAGGAAAGCAATCACAGAGAATCTTGGCCCCAGGATACAGGGCATGGTGTGACCCACTTGGTGAGTCTATAGATACTTTAGGACTTCTGTTGCCCTGGACATCCATTTCCAGAGCTTGTGGCCAGAATCTGTTCTCAGAGTTCTCCTGGCTGGTGGAGATGTGATGCCTGGTTCACCCACAACTAGCACAGGAGGCCTCCCAGGCTAGAACCTGGTCCCCAGGGGAGCTGCTGTCCCCCCGGGGGTCCCTACAGCATCATATCCAATGGAGGTGGCATCCTGAGGCCTTGATGCATCTTCTGGACATCAAGCAGCCTGTCTCATTCAAATGATTTAAACTCCAAAGCAACTAAAGGATCTAGAATCAAAGACCTCATCCACCAGGAAGTATTAGAGAGTTTTCCTCCCCAGAGGCTGCCCCAGGCCCCACCTCTGCTCCCCAGTCCTACATGACCTTCCCTCTTCCTCAGCTCCCTGTCTTCTGAGAAAAGCAGCGGGGAGTTGGAATAGGGAGGGAGAGCTCTGTCTTACCTGTGTGAGCAAAGTCCTCTCCCTGTAGGCAGCTGGACCCCTACTGTATCCAATGTCCCACACACTTAACTTTGGATCTCAACTGTGCAGGGGCCAGGCACACAGTGGGAGCATCAGAATTCCTGAGGCTCTGAATGTAACAGAGCCTCCCCAGGAGCCTGAATGTAACAGAGCCTCCCCAGGAGCCTAATTGGGAGCCAGCCCTTTCCCTCCTAGAAGCTAATTTGATCCTCTCCCCCAGCCAACAGTCTGGGGTACAAAGACTTGGTGCATAACACGAGGCTTGGATGTGGTTCAGAGGACTTCACAGGAGCCCTCTTGGTGGCCAGAGAGCCCGTCTTACAATCTCCTGCCTTTGTTTCCCCAAGGATGAGGGAGGGACAAGCCAACATGACATTGGGTCCAGTCCCTGAAGATCCGTTTTTCCCAACTCAGAGGCTGCATCCCATCCCAGCCCCCAACCACCCTCACCCCTGAGAGTTATCCCCATCGACCCCAACTCAACCGTGCAGGTGAAGAGGTTATTTGACCAAAAGCAGCAGAAAAAACTGCTTCTGAGGAGGTCAAGTTAGGGAGATAGTGGCCCAGAGCAAGTGCAGAGCTCTGTGAAACCCACTTAGGTGAGTAGTTCAAAGAACGAGTGATTTAACAAGAGCACTTGTCCCCTAGCTCAATGACTGCACCTGTATCGGACTCCAAGCCTATCTCTATTTTCTTTAATTATTTATTTATTTTTATGATTTTTTTTTTGAGACAGTCTCACCGTGTTGCCCTCGGTAGAGTGCTGTGGTGTCACAGCTCACAGCAACCTCAAACTCTTGGACTTAAGCAATTCTCTTGCCTCAGCCTTCTGAGTAGCTGGGACTACAGGCGCCTACCACAATGTCTGGTTGTTTTTCTTTTATTGCAGTTGTTATTGTTGTTTAGCTAGCCTGGGCTGGGTTCGAACCTGCCAACCCATAACCACTGTGCTACGGGCGCCGAGCCAGCCTACCCATATTTTTTAAGTTTTGTGTTGAGATAGAGTCTCACTCTATTCCCCAGGTTAGAGTACCATGGCATCGTCATAGCTTGCTGCAACCTCTAACTCTTTGCTCAAGCAATCCTCTTGCCTCAGCCTCCTGCGTTGCTTCTGTTATTATTATTAAACTCAAAGTCCAGAGCTCAACTCCTTTCCTCGGCCTCCCAGACTGCTAGGATTATAGGTGTGAGACACTGAGCCCAGCCAACAAATATTTTTAAATACCCTCATTTACTAACCAGAAGCTAATTCGGGTAATATAACTTATCCACAGTTTATATTTTTCCAATCAATATAATACCCTAACAATAAAATGAAGGAGACAGCATAAAAGTACCTTGTAATTTTAAAAACCTGTAATTTAACATATTAGCGTAGCGGCACTTGGGCATGACTTCACTGGAATGGTCAGATGTTTGCGCCTAAACATAGAATTGCTGCAAACACAACAGTGTCAAAAGCAGACTGACACAGGTGTGTTGTTTTGGCAACTCAAATGCCACCAGCAGCGTCGCCTTGGTGATGTGACTTTCTGAGATGGTAAACGACTCCTGATAAAAACAACGGGTGAATCAGTCTTTCCTTACTTTACCCAATAGCTGTGCGCATGGAAAATTCAGTCGAGTTTAAAGCCACGTATGGGAGACAGTTGGGATCTCAACCCAGGAATTTAAGCCTGCCTTTTATATACATGAAGGTCTCAAGCGTGTGTAGCAGGCAGAACCCTTTTTCTTTATGGGTTTGTCCCTGGTGTTGCTGGACGACTGCCACCCCTCATGCCACCTCCCTCCCCTTCCAAAGCCAGGAGCACCCTTACTTCCATCACTGTAACAACCGAAAGTAGCACCACCAATGGTCAAAGTAGCTCCTAAGGTCTGAAATAAGGACTTCATTAAGAATCAGCATTCCCAGGTCAGCACTTGGAAGCCCGAAGGCAACATGTGCTTTGGGGTCACTCTGGGGGCTGGAAGGCCTGGGATGATTCAAGCTCCTTGGAGCACACGGCTTCCTAGAAAATGACTATCCTCCTAACAGCCTCTCCATCCAGTTCTTTGTGGAGGGGGGCATTGGTGCTGGCCTTCTGGATGCAGGGAGAAGGGTCACCAGCCAAAGTCATCCCACTGGTGTGGGCAACAGTGTGGCCCTCCAGGCCCGAAGCCCAGTATTCAGGACACACGCACCAGTCTGACCCTTCCTCTCAGCCGTCCCCGGCTCATCTCAGTGCCCTGTCTCTCCTGTCACCCTCACTTTCTTTCTTCCTTTCCTCTGCCTCTTGGAAACAGATTGAATCTCCTGCTCTGTCTCCTCCATAAGTTGTTTAAGGGTCGGGGCTCTTACCTGGAGGCAGGGGTCAGGGGCAAAGTGATGTTTACTCTAGACACAGTCTCACCTCTTCATCACAGAAGAAAGGTGGCCCCAGCAAGCAGCGACAGCCGAGGGAGTTTGAGGAAGGGAGTTATCAAATCCAGAAGCTTCCAGCACTTTCTACTCTTAGGAGCAGTCACTTTTTTTTTTTTCTTGGAGGCTCTTATTATGCCTCCTTATGAATTTAGAATGATTCAAACTGCTTGCAGCCTGCCCTATTTTTGTGTTCACCACTGGAATTTTGCTTGTTTTTTTTGTTTGTTTGTTTGTTTGTTTCTTTGGGTTTATTTTTCATTTTTTTTATTGAAACAAATGACAGATTTTATTACATGAGTTAATTTTTATGTCCAAGCACAAGGATAATGAAATATATTTTCCATGCAAAATATTATATACATTAAATAACATACAGCGGTAACAATGCAGTGTAGGTTTCCTGGGAAACAGACTCTGTGATAGAAATATACAAGCAGGAAGTGTATTTATTGGGCAGTGCTGTCTAGACGAGGGCCAGTGAGAGTGGAAGAATGAAGCAGGATAGACAGAGCAAGAAGTTGAACTCTATCGAAGTCCCGACAAATATCTCAGTTGATCCCTTGAGGAACCTCTGAAGTTGGGAAAGCCCCTCAAAGATGTCTGAATTGAGGCAATGGCCAGTCTTTGGATATCTGCCACCCCGCAAACATGAACTTTGAATGAGACAAGTTTCTTTAGCCAGGGACAATTTCCAGAGAAGAACTCAGCAGAGAGCAGCCAATTACCAATAGTCCCAGGAGCTGATGGAAGGAGTACTTCAGTCTCAAAAGGGTTGGAGGATTTGTGAGAATCTGGAAGCACTTCATAGCATAGACTATGGATGATCAAAAAGAACAATACATAATTCATAATTTACAGCAAAGTTCTGCCTCAATCCCAGATACAATGGAATTTAAAATTATGAAAAGGTGAAATTCTAGCAAGAAAACAAAGAAACCACCTGAAATACCAGCTACTGGAATTATGGAAACTTTGATAGTAAGAAAGAAGAAACAAAGCTCCCCAAAAAGGCATCTAAGTAGTGAGGAGAATTATTTCCAGGAATACTCATTTTATTTTGTTTTTTTTTTCAAAGTCTCAAAAAATAGACAACTAATATTTACAAATAAAAATAGAAGATAATTTCAAAAAATAGATCATGCCAAATCTTATAGACAATAGAAAAAGAAGAAATACTTCAAAATCATTCTACTTCATCTGGATATACCTGATATTAAAATTGGAAAAAATATATAATTATAAAGGGAAATCACAAACATATTTCTCTTACAAATGAAATATGTTTATATATATAAATGTGTTTATATATATAAACACATTTCTCTTATAAATATAAATTTATATTTTATAATATAAACATCCTAAACAACATATTAACAGTTGAATTAAAAATTATCGTTCACCTCTTCAGCAGTTCCATCTCCTGGAGGCTCCAGGTGTCTCTGCAGCAGCCGATGTCACTCTGTGACCTGCAGGCACTAGGAGGTCTGTAGGGAGGACACCGGGACATCCCGGGAGCTGGGAAATGGACAAAGCTGGGATTTGGAAGTTTACTTCCATTTTCACCATTCTGTATTAAGATGGTGTAAAGTCTGTGCTCTATGTAAGCTGTCTACCGAAGAGCATTTGCAAGAGCTGGGCACAAATATTTTATTCCTAGAGATGACCCTGAGAAGATATCAAAGCTTTGGCCCCGAGAGTATAAGCAGTAGAAAGTATGTTACAGTGGACTTGACCAATGTTTAACAGCATCTCGTGCCAAAGGCTTCCAATGTAGTAAATGCCTGAATGTCTTTAGACAGTTGTCAAATCTAAATAGACATAAAATGATATATACCATAGAGAAAACTTTTAAATGTAGAAGGTATGGGAAAGCCTCTAACCTCTGTTCACACATTACAGAACATAAGATAACTCATATTGAAGAAAAACAATACAAATGCAAAGAAGGTAGCAAAGTCTTCAAATCTTGTTCAAGTCTGTCCAAGCCTGAATGGAATAACTCAGCCTTCCCATTGAACTCAGCACAATTTTCCATTATTATCTTGACCACTTGACCTTGGGCAGCCAGCCGGCCCAGCCCAGCCCTTCTAGGGTATTACTCTTGTGTTGTGCCCTCTTTCCATCTACGAGGTGGGACAATTAAGTTCATGAACTCATCCTAGAAAAGGTGCTTGAACCCAGGATTTTGAGGCTGCTGTTAGCTAGGCTGATAACACTGCACTCTACCTTGGGTGACAAGTCAAGACTGTCTCAAAATTTTTAAAAAAGCATACTTTTATATTTAGCAAGAACTCACCACCCACCAACCCACCCTAAGCATCATAGAATCTAGGAGAAAAACTTAGCAGAGTCCCTGGATCTGGTCTCCACAGCCCCCAAGCTTTTCTGCATTAACCCAACTCCCCACATCCCAGTGCAGGTAGCAGCAGAAACCCAAGACCACTGGGGTGTGCAGGGCAAGGAGAAGTGGCAGTTGGAGGGAGTGGAGGGAGTCTGGTGGTGTCTGCTGAAAGGCTCGGGCAGGGCCTCCTGCCAGGACCAGCTGCTCCTGGGTGGTCTCCTTGCCTGGTTGAGCCAGAGCAGGCGGCAGCCCCACCTCCCCGGGCCCACCACGCAGGCCTGGCCCACCTGCTCCCCTCCGGAGTCCCTGGGTTCAAGCAGCGCCTCACATGTGGGGTCAGGCTTCCTGTGGGATCAGGCCAGGCATCCCCATCACTCCTGTGCAAGAGGTCGGAGACCTGGCTGTCAGAAGCCTCTGCTAGAAGGAACTGGCAAAGCTTAGAAAGTTTAGAGATGCAAGACTGACTCTTGGCTTGGGTAGGATCATCCAGCTAGTGAAGTGGAAGAAAAAGGATTTAGTTTAATTCTTGCCAGGAAGCATGGAAATGCTCGGCAGGAGGGAGGCAGAGCCACACCTGGCCTTACAGGGGCTGGAGGAAGGAAAGGAGAGCAGGAGGGTGATGTTTCTAACCCAGAGGACGCTTGCTGCCTGCTGCTACAGCTCAGACTGACAGCTCCCAGGGAAAGGGCATCCCAGTGTGTCTGGGGCCCCCCTGGGTTGTGCTTCTGACAATGCAGATTCCAAGGCTCCCCCTAAACCCACTACTCAAGACTCTCCCGGGATGCTCTCCCGGCATCTGAATCTTAATGAGCCCCTTACTTGATCTGGATGCTCCCTGTAGTTTGGGAGCCACCGAATATGACAACATGACAGTTCTGGGGACGCTGATCCACCAGAATGCTGAGGGTGCAGGCGGGGGATGGGAGTGGGGGTCTTTTCCAGAGGGGTGAAGACAGCTGAGAGTGAGTGAGTAGGAGCCACTTAGTAAAGGCCAGTTCCTTGGTTCCATCTGGGGACAAGGGACAGCAAGCAGAGAAGTCTCTGCAGAGACCCTTGGGTGGTGGGCCTGGAACAGGGATAGGGAGGAACTCAGAAACGAGACATTAGAATGGTCAGCTGCATCCAAACCAGTGCATCTCAGCAGAGAGGAAGATCATTTTGCTACCCAGGGGACATTTCACAACATCTGGAGGCCTTTTGGGTTGCCCTCATTTAGAGAGAGATGTTGGGTTACTTGCTCTGCAGCCTCTGGCTGGCTTGGAGCATCTTAACCATTTTTACCTACCTCTGTTTTAAAAATGGAAGGATCTGGGTAGACCATCCATCAGACCTAGTTTCACACCCCAGCTCCACTGTGTGCTTGCTTGGGAAATTTACATAACCTCTCTGGGTTCAGTTTTTTCGTCTGCAAAATAGGACTTTTAATCTCTGCTGAAATTAAGTGAAACAACTTCGGTGCAAGTATCTGGTATGTTACAGATGCTTACAATACATTACCTTCCTCCCTGCCCCACTGGGTCCTCATCTATGGTCATGTGATATCATAGGATCTGGAGTTTCAGGGCTGAAAAGGAACTGAGTGACATTTAGAGTGGCCCTCTCAACAGACAATTCCTCTGTTTATCACCACGTAGGTAAGCTGTTGACTTGGGAAATGTCTGTAATCAAGAACCACTCTGGGTATGTTTTGGTGACATTTTACGGAGGGCAAAACAGAATGTTCCTTCTGACAAATGCAAACCTCTCCAAGCAAAAGAGGGAAGCGTCTGTGACGTGGGCCACAAGGGCTCTGCAGAACACAGAAAGGACTGGCCCCAAGACAGCCACCAGAGGGGCATGTGAGGGCCGTGCACTGGGAGCTTGGGCCCTGGCTTCTGGTTCAGCCCAAATGTCTGCCATTGCACCGGAGTGGGGGATGGAGAAGTCCCCAAAGCTGGGAACATAGAACAGAGGGCTAGACAAGGACAAGCCTTAATGCCTGGGACCAAAACCAAGAAAAATCTCAGAGCAAGCTGCATTGCCCATGTTGAGGAAGAGACAGGTGCGATGGTCAAACTAAAATCAGGTGGCAGGGCCAAAAAGGATAGGCTGTTGGGAAGCAAGAGGGCAGCACCTAGAGGGTGGCTGAACAGGGTAAGGCAGGGTTGACAGAGCCATCTGGA
Source organism: Perodicticus potto (assembly GCA_963574655.1). Classification (NCBI taxonomy): domain Eukaryota; kingdom Metazoa; phylum Chordata; class Mammalia; order Primates; family Lorisidae; genus Perodicticus; species Perodicticus potto. The sequence goes on along the minus strand of CAUYRH010004466.1, from coordinate 5,735 downwards.
TTTTGATCCCTAAGCCTGGAGAACCTAGCTGAGAGGGTCTAACACTGAGCCTGCTAGAGCTGAAGAGCAGGGAGCCGGGAGAGCTTAGTGGTGAAGAAGTCAGGCTCTAGCATCAGGAACAAGCCTGGGTTTGAAGCCACCATCGCAAGCTGAGTGACTGAGGCTAGTGAATTAATAACCACTCTGATGATAATGGTGGGAGTGAAGGGGCTCAGGATGGTCATGATGAGAGGAGGAGGAGGAGGCTATGATGGTGATGCCGCAGCAATGGTGGTGATGATAATGAAGATGACGGTGTGATGAAGTTGTTGATGATGATGAGGGGATGATGATGGCGATATGTGGCGACGATGGCTCTGCTGATGGGACGAAGTTGGGAGATAATGGTTACGGTGATAACAGTGGTAATAGTGATGGTGGGTATACGGTGATAATAAAAATGATGGTGATGATAGTGCTGGTGCTGGTGGTGATGACGATGATGACGGGGAGAACACCTGCTTTGGAATGGATGTGAAGAGTGGGCTGGAGTCTTGGTCTTTGCCGCCAACTAACTGTGTGACCACAAGCACTTTGGCTTCCCTCTGCCTCCCTACCCCATCCAGAAAATAGTGCTTAACAATCACGCCTTCCTCGTAGGGTTGTCACAAGGATTAAGCGGATTAAAATATATATAAAGTATTTGGCACATAACAAGTGCTTAATAAACACTAGTTATCATCATTAATAGTCTTATTATTTTTGTTGCCGCGTTCCTTTATATTTTCAGAATCATTCTGTTTATCCTGACCAGTATTATTCAAAGCCCGAAGCCTTAGTCAGAGTTGGGATGATGACTGATCCCCCTGGCTCTCAGAACTTCTCCATCCCTCCCACCTCCTACGTTTTCCACCTTAAGTGTCATGGGCATTACATTATTCAGGGGTTTACAGCATATGGGATTCTATAAGGAGATGGGCCTTCTGTGTGCTCAGATCTACAGAATGGGAAAGGGGAGGGATGAGAAAAATCCATGTCGCACCCATCCTTAAGCAATGTCCACAAAGACGGGGGTGTGCCAGCTGTCAATGTCAACTTGGGAGAGATCACCTTTGTGCTTGACAGCCAGGGCTGCCTTCCTGCGTGTCATCGGCAATCATAGGCAGTGGCAGGCCAGGGGCCCAAAGCTGGCTACCTCTGAGTAGGGTCGTGTATGTGGGCCTCTGAGGTTCTCTACGGACTCACAGCTTCCAGATCAAAGCAGCCAGTGGTCACTTCTGATGCCACGCCATTTCTCACTTGCCCCACCTTGCCTTTCAGAGATTTGGACAGCAATTCACACAAACCTCTGCCCCTGGGCATGGAAAACGACCGCGTCTTCAATGACCTGTGGGGAAAGGGCAACGTCCCTGTTGTCCTCAACAACCCGTATTCAGAGAAAGAGCAGGTAAGTGGGCACCGCCAGGCTCCCACGCCTCCCCCAACTCTCCCAGGTGGGCAGCTGTGGGGAAGGAAGCCAAATCCTGAACTATGTTGGGATGGACGCCGGCCACCACGACTGGGAGCTAGCTTGGGAGGCTGAAGCTGGGAGCGCTTATCACAGAATATGAATCTTGGCTTTTGTTTTGTTTTGTTTGTGAGCTTGCCACTTTTCAAATTTTAATTCTGTTTCTATCCAGAAAGGCATTCACATGGTTCCAAATTAATAAGATATAAAAGATGTAAGGTGAAAAGCTTCCTCTCTTCCCTAATCCCAGGCACATGGTTTTTCTCCCCAGAGGTGGGCAATATTAGTGGGGTTTATGTGTTTTTACTGTATTTTATGCATAGACAAACAAATATACACACGCATATTATTTTTTGTGTATTTTACACACAGGAGAGCATGTGACACATACAATGTTGCAACTTGCTTTTTCACTTATCAGCATAGCTTGGAGGTTAGTTCCAGTTAGTGGGGGTAAGGAGGGTCCTCGTTCTTTCTTTGATAGCTGCGTAACGTTCCGTTGTATGACCATACCATAACTTATTGAGTCAATCTTTCATAGTGGACATTTGGGCCATTGCTAATGGCATAGTGACAGTGCCATAGTGAGTGACATTGTGTTATGAATACTCCAGTTGGCACATGGGTAGGTTTATCACTAGAATAAATTCCTGGAAGTGGAATTATTCGGTCAAAGATCATATACATTTCTGATGTGGGTAGAAATTGCTAAATTGCTCACTACAGCAGTTGGTCCAACCCTACCAGCTAAGTAGGAGAGTGACTGTTTCCTTGCAGCCTCACCAGCATCATCTGTTATCCAACTTTTTAGCCTTTGCCGATCTGCTCAGATGTGTTTTGACAGCTGAGTTCATATTATTTCCCAAGAGTGGCTAGATTTGATCAGAGATCAGCAGTGCGTTTTTCTTACCTACGGGGGCAACTGACAGACCAGGTCAGAACAACCCTCAGAAGCGTATAGATTTTCTATCCATCCTCTACATTGCCTGGGTGGGATGACCAACGGCAGATCAGAAGAGGAGAGTGGCCCAAGTCACTTAGCAGGAGACGACCTGCCTCCTTTTCCCTGTGTCTGACCTATGGGTGACACCTTTCACTATGAGCTCATCTATTTTTCCTTTTTTTTTTTGAGACAGAATCTCACTCTGTCACCTGTAGAGAGCCATGGTGTCATAGCTCACAGCAACCTCAAACTCTTGGGCTCAGGCGAGCCACTTGCCTCATCCTTTTGATTTGTTTGTGGGTGGGTGCCACCACACCCAACTGGTTTTTCTATTTTTGGCTGAAACAGGGTCTTGCTTTTGCTCAAGCTTGTTTCAAACTCCTGAGTTAAGGAGATTCACCAGCCTCGACTTCCCAGAGTGCTGGGATTACAGGCCTGAGCCATCGCACCCGGCCTCACTACAGCTCATCTAAGCAGAGACTCAGCCCTCTTTGCATACCTTCACAGGGAAGGATAGAGCACTCCAGATCCTTGGTGGAAACTACTTTCCTCAGCTGCTGACAGCCAGCCAGGAAGATAAGGACATCAGTGATTCCCCTGTGGGTCAGACCTTTGGTGCTGCAAATGGGCTCTTTCTGTGGCCCAGCAATGACACCTGGAAATGTTTGGTGGGAGAGCAGAACTGTAGACTCTTAGTATGCCGTCCTCAAAAATCAAGGCCACACTGTGAGCATGAGGGAACAACTGTCCATGAATAATTAAATGAACCAATATAGTTTTAAAAATTCTTTTCATTTTCTTTCTTAATTGAAAAGAAAGGGGCAGATAGAAAGTGGCAGCCTCAGGCCAGATCCAGGCTGTAGACATGATGAACTGTTAGGTCTATAATATATTCTCCTAAGAGATTTTATAGTTATATTTCAAATTTTTACATAAATATCTCTACAGCTTCTTTTTAAAAATGTACACAATCTGATCACATTAAGCCTATATTCTGATGGGGCAATGATCTGCGTAGGCTAAATAGTAGCTTTAGACAGGGCATGGTTCTCCAGTTTGCCACAATCCCCACCACTCCCAATTGTCTTCCTTTCCTTAAGGCCAACTGTCCATTGTCATGTATAATAATAGCATTAGTACTGCTGGTTTTTTAATAATTAGGATGAAAGTTAAATTTTTTTGTACCTATGTCTTTATTATAAGTGACAGGTAAAGACAGACCAAGAGGTTCACGTGTTTCACGAAAGATTTTTTGTGAAAATGAAGAATACTTTTATATGTTTAATATGCAACCGAGTGTCATGTTTTGAAATTGCCCAGCCTGCTTTACTAATTGGTCATACCTACCTGCCACCTGCAGGTATCAGAATTTCTAATCCCTGGTCTGCAGTGACCTTTGACATCTGGGTTATAGGGAAGAAGCAGAGAAGGCCTCGACCCCACAAGAAAGACACTGGGCTTCTGCAGAACTGCGCTGCATTCCTGCCACTGCAGGATTCCGAACAATGGCAGGACGGTGGCCATTTTCTTTCAGGCCATGCATCTCAGTTAGACCATGGCAGCTTGTAAAACTTGACCTTGAGCAAGCCTAAGGAGTGGGGTTCAATATTGACAACAGGGCATAATTGATAGGAGGCTCTCTGGCCTTCTTTTTAGGGCATCATGATGAAAAGACAGGGAGAGGTGTTGAAAACTTGTCTTAGGGCCTCTGCTAAAATGGAAATTCCATTTCCTTGGAGAAGATGAAAAAGACTTTAAGGATGCAAGAGAAAGGGAGAATGACTAAGCCTTCCAATGTTAAGTGAGTCTACCAAAGAGTTTTAGCCTAGACACCCCTGGAAGCAGGATGGATAGACCAGCATGGTTAGGATTTTCGTTCACCTTTGCTCAATGTAGAATTTGACCCAAAAAGATTCACAATCACAGACTGCAGGATCATCCTAGCTCTGCTGTCTGAGATTCAATTTTCCAAATGCCTCTCAGAAATAGAGCTGTCAGGAGGCAGAGACCAAGCACTCAAGTTATATTTGAGTCCCAGCTCCAGAGCTAAGGAAGCTGCCTTGATATTGCCTGCTAGATATCTCCGTAGGCACAGTCTTCAAAAATATTTCCTGGACTGAGCAAATTAATTAAAAACACAGTGTTCTTCTTTCTGTCCTGACCAACTGTCTCCTATAGTTGGCCTTGGCTCTTCCTGCTCGATGTAACTTTACCTGGAGCTCCTGGCATCACCTTGCATCCTCCCAGTTGTAACCCACATTTACTGCTTGTTTAAATATCCGCAGGGGGCTTAGCATTGGTAATAACACAAAGAGGGACTCAGCCACTACCTGCTCCCCTGAGTCTAGAACAGACAGGTTGGGGTCTCAGCTGGGCGAGACAACAAGGCAGCTGTAAGGACTGGGGAAAAGGCAACAGAGCATAAGGGAAGCAGGGCGGATGCAGGTTAGACGTGCAAAAGAACTTTCTAAATCATTTTTTTGCTCCCAGAAGGAATAGTGAGGTGTGTCCGTTTTGGAATCTCAGAAGGGACTCCTACCTTCTTCAATGCTTTTATTGTTATAAATTTAAAGAAAATCAGCCCCAGAGGCAGCTTCTTTTAAGTCAGTTTCAAATAGCTGAGACATTAACCTTTACCTGGTCATTTTTCTTGCCAATAGTCTGGGTGGGAGGGTCATCTGTGGGTGTGGCCAGGGAGCCTTGAATCTCCTGTCATAGAGCGTAGAGTGTGTGGATACCTTTATGACCCCCATCTTTAACACTCCCTTGAAAATTGTGTCTGGCCTGGGATAGTAGATAGAATGAATATCACTCCAACTGTCACTCCTCTAATACCTGACGTGTGCATGGCTCTGGTAGAAGTAAGGATGAGCAAACATAGCCCTTCCTGCCCTTGAGACTCTGGGGAGACACTCGTATAAAGGGCAATTAGTGCCAAAAAATAGACAGGGATACAAAACACTGTGGGAACATAATTACCACAGCAGTAGGTCCTAGGAAAAATGTACCCCAATAAGGGACATTGGTCCTGAGTTTGGAAGATCAAGTAGGACTTTGCCTAGAAAAAAAGAAGAAAAGTATTATAGTATATGTGATGGTTGTGGCGGATACATTACACATTTTTTTCCTTGTTGGGGATCATGATTGGTCCTCTGAGGTTGTTTTTAGTGCTAATACCTCAGACACATGTTGAGTTTTTTGTTTTTTTGGTTTTTTTTTAGACTTTAATCTTTATTTTCAGGACACTGCAAGATATGAAATTCTACATAGAAATAAGAAACCCTTTCAGAGGATAGGCTCCATACA
>CAUYRH010004465.1:0-16135 GCA_963574655.1 Perodicticus potto | reverse complement strand
GGCCTGACAATTCCAATTGTGAGTTCGTACCCAAGAGAAATCAAAACGTGCCTGTACAAATGTACACAAATGCTTATAGCAGCATTATTTATAACAGGCAAAAATGGGACCTAACCCAAATGTCCATCCGCCGACACGGATGAACAAAATGTGGCCTGTCCACAGGATGGAATGTTATTCAGCCTTTAAGGGGAATGAAGTCCTGACACCACTACGATGCAGATGAATTCCAAAACCATGTCCTAAATGAAAGGAGCCAGTCACGAACAGGTACATACTACATGATCACGGTAACTTGACATGTGCAGTTGGGGCATCTATGGAGGCAGAGAGCAGGATATGCCGGGGACCAAGGAGAGTGTGGGTCGGGGGTCGGGGGCTGGGCCGCTCCTGCGTGGTCAGATTTGCTCTGGAATGATGAAAGTGTTCTAAAGTTAGATTCAGTCGACGGCTGCAGGACTCAGTGAGCATATTAAAAAATCATTGAATCATTCACTTTAAGTACGTAATACTATGGTATAGAAATCATATTTTAGTAAAGCTGTTTAAAAAAAGACAGAGAGAGAAAGGGGTACAAAACCCTCTAAAGGACTGTACACTTAGGACGTTCTGAATTCTGAATCCTTGTTGTACTTTAAAGAAACCAAAATTGGAAATAAAAGCAATGCATGATAGGGGTATAATTCTGTCTAGAGAAAGTGGTGCTATTTAAGATAAACACATCTTTTTCCATGTCTTTTTCCCTCTGAACTCTCCGCTCTTAGTATTCCTCCCCTGGTCGGCTTCTCGGCTCACGTGTTGGATTGCTTGGTTTTCTTTTTGGCATTAAAATAATTCACCCCAGATGTAAGGGATCCAGATAAGGGATCTAAGAACTCTGCCACCTACTTCTTGAACTTCTTTCACTGTATAATTTTTGTAAATATATTTCAGGTATTTCGATACTTTAAGATTGATTTGTTGAGATATTTGTAAAAACCTATAATATAAAAAACCGCATCCAGGCCACCAAATCGAGCTTGTTTTCCTCTTGGGAGTGCAAGCAAAGCCTGAGTTTGTACCTGTAATTTTGTTCATCAGAACAAGCTCCTGATTTGGGAATAATGCCTGCCTCCTTGTCTTCCTCTCCCACTTCTCCAGCTCCCGTGGAACCAGTTGCTGCCGGGAGTCTGGCCTGGTGACAGCCCTGCGGGGAGGGAGAGGACGCAATCCACCCTCTGCGGCAGGTGTGAGCCGCGGCCTCCCTCCTCCCCCACCTTTTGGCTTCTCAACTCCCAGAAACTCTTTGTTGTTTTTAATTTTGTGGCTTTCTTGAGAGATCCACATTCTTTGAATACGATATCAGACATTTGAGAAGATTAATTAATGGACAGCTGTGACCACCAGAGCCACCACCAGAGATGCTTTCCTGCATCGTACCATCCTCAGCCTCTCCCCTAAAGAACTGCCTTGAAATGGCCTTTGGGTTATGCCACTTGTCCACACTGAGGGGTAGAGAGCCCTGTGAAGCCAGTTCACGAAGCTCAGTACTCTTGACATTGCCACAATGCCTATTTCGTGAGTAAATTTCTCTTTTCCTCCACGGAGGGAAGACACTTGCTCCCCTGATGAGGACGTGCATTTTCATCTCGTGGGTGACGTGTGTAGTTGGCTGATTACCTCACCCTCAACTGTGCTGGAGCCGTAGTTCATCCGAGAAGCCTCCTGCCCATACCTACCTTCAAGCCCAATTCCTGCCTTTTCATTTGCCCTTCACCATAACTTCCTCCTTCAACTTATTTGACAGCAATTTTTGAAAGATAAGCATCTTTTGGGTGGGGTGCATGTGTTACAGAACAATGGTGTGCATGAATAAACAAACACCTTCTAATTATATTAAGTCACTGGCCAAATACCTTACTTGGAAGGTGGTGTTATGCAGAAAATTTTGGTCTTGAAGCTTCAAATTTTTTAAACTATAAATTTCAATATTTTTATGCCAGGGACTCTATTTTTCTATGTATAAATTATAACTATGTTTACGGTGTGTAATAATTATTATTGTTGCATTAATCCCATTGCCTTGAATTTATGTAGTGTCTTTTCATCTAACATATAAAATTAATTAACCTCAAAGTTTCTAATTGTCTAAATATGATTTTAAAAAGAGCATTACCTGTGATAACTGCCTAGGAACATTTAGCACATGGTGAAATAGCTGGAGAGACCATAATTTCCATGCCTGAGATGGGGAAGGATAATAAAAATGCAATTTTGTAACACCTGCTACTTTACTAAGCATCTCAGCAATGCTTTTAAAAATTAACATACTCTGTATGATTAAAACAGAAATATAGGCACGGAGGACGAATTTCTTTCTCCCCTGCTTTGTTTGTACACTTTGGTGTGAGTCCATCTGACAAGGTTAACATGTAAGCCATTTTAGGAGGCATGAACAGAAAGGGATGAGGTGGAGTGACCTATAAATGACTTTGAAGTCAGGGGCACAATTATATGACTGTGATTTAAAGGACAACAGGAAGTGCCCGTGGCAGGAAGTAGGAAGCACATTCATATTGGGAAGTAAAGGAAAGTTTAATAAAGACTTTCTTTTTAAGGCACAAGCAAGATTTAGGGAAACCACCCGAGAACATACCGACCTACCCAGGGTGGGTTATCAGGAAGGGGTGCAGGTTCTGCATCCCAGAGTGCTGACCGAGTGCCCAGGCTTCCGGGGCCAATGAGGCTCTTTGGTCCAGGGGATGGGGGAAGGGGCTGGGCAGCAATGCTCTGGCCTCACATCTGTCCCCACCCCCAAAGGACTCCTATGGTGCCTCCCATTGGTGAAATCCAGTCAGGAGCAACATTGGATGGAGAGGCAGCCAGAGTAAAGGAGGGGCCCCATGGCCCGAGACCCCCCAGGTGTTGTAGTATGTGAAATGTAAATCTTCACCTTTTACCCATTAGAATTAAGTAGCAGTCAAGATGCACTCGGCTAGATGGTGCACTCTTTGGCTGTCTTAAAATAGTAACTTTTGTAATGAAAATGAAGACCACACTTTTATTTCATGGTAACTGTGTTACAGACATCACCCAGGCACTAATCACCCACTGGCGAATGGACCCTCCGTCAGCAGGTGCCATAAGGTCTCCAGGTCCCAGGTAGCAGGGACAGTTGGAGAAGTCACAACACAATGTCCCATGGTTAGCTTGGAGTCCTGGCCATTAGAGCACTGTTTTCAGCTGTCATCTCACTCCAGTTTTCCTGCACAATGTGGTCCAGACAGCCAGCTCTTCAGGAACGCTTGGTTCTCTGCCAGCTGTCACTGCCACTTGACAACCCGCCTTCCCTCACCCTTCACATGTCAGCTTCCTGGCTCCAGCTTCAGTGATGCGCTAAACATGTGTCTTGAGTCTGAGTTGCATGCATTGCCCGACCAAGCCCCCTCCATCCTTGAACGGCATCCCTGTCCCTCTGTCCACCTGTGCCCCCCATGGTGCAGCCCTCTGACCTGTCCTGCCTGCCTCTGGGCTCTGGTCTAACACCCACACCAGCCACAGGCCTTTTACCACTAGATCCCAACACTCTTATTGTACCAGGAAGAATTCTACTCACTGTTGTCATTGAACAACTTTTTATTTTCTGAATCTTTTCTATAAATTTATCATCGTCTTTTAGGCTACAGTCGCAATTTAAAATCCCCAGCCTAAGAGGAAAATGGTGAAGACATATGCTCTAGCCACAGAATGTGTTTCTATACTTTTGCATTTCTGAATGGCAAAGCAGTCACAGGGGTATAAATATCACTTCACTGCATCACCACACACCACAATAAACTGTCACAACACAGCCTGATGCTGCCTCAATTGTGGCAGATAATGATAATTACGTGCCGCCTCCATCAGCTCCACCAGCGTAAGCTGCACTCTTACCCCTCACATTCAGCGACTCCTGTGTATGGAAGAGGAAATAAAAATCTCATCTTCATTAAACATCTCTGTTTAGAGCCGAAGGAAGAAAAGACATACAAAGCAGCCCATGAGAGTTACTGTGAACGAGAGTGGTAGATTTAATTCCTCACCCAGCAGCTGAAATCGTACTGGCTAAGTAGGCTTTCGGGGAAGCAAAGGCTTCCTAGAAATACCCAGTGTGAGTGGTACCACCACTCAGAGCCTCTTTTGTGATCTAGGGGAAACAGAGGGTGGGAGGAGAGGAACGTAACTGGGTGGAGGATCCTCAGATACCAAGAAGTAGGGGAAGGAAGAGCAAGCTTCCAGTCTCGGGCCAGTCTACATCTTTCCCTGGAGGAAAAACCCTTTATAGAGTTACCAGCATCTCTGTTTTTCTTTGACTTACTGAAAACTATTCCCCATGGCAGTGGGACAGTTCCCTAGGGCTCTCCCTGAACTCAGGGAATAGGAACCTTGTTTCTGGTGAGTATCGTCACTGCCACTCTGGGAGGCCGAGGCAGGTGGACTGCTTGAGCTTGGCTTTCATGACCAGCCTGAGCAAGAGCAAGACCCCGTCTCTACCAAAAATAGAAAAACTAGTTAGACATAGTGGCGCGCACCTGTAGTCCCAGCTAATCGGGAGGCTGAGGCAAAAGGATCACTCACTCAAACCCGGGAGTTTGAGATTGCTGTGAGCTATGACGCCACAGCACTCTATCCGGGTGACAGATTGAGACTCTGTCTCAAAAAACAAAAAATCCATGATTATGATGCACACCTTCCATCATTCAGCTTGTCATTGGTCAGTCCTTCACCTGAAGGCAGAGAAAATGATTTAATTTTCAGGCAAGAAGAAGGAGAAGGAGAAATAATGAAAAGCAGAAACCCTATAACTCAAGTTCAGCTAACAGAATATTTCCTAAACTATCCTTAGAAGACATATGCTAATGACTAATTAGAATTGTATGACAAGCACATCAGTATGTAAATAGTGCTTGAAAAAAAAAATCACATCAGTACAATTTTAGAGCTAGGGAGAACTCTGGAATCAATGGAGAACTTAATTTATAATATTTGTATATAATAAGTTTATTTCTTAAAACTATTACTTATTTATGCAAAGGACCACCTAACTTGACCACATCCAAATTATCATAAAATCCAAATATGTGGTATTGAACTTAAAGAGGTTTTAGTACTATGCAGATCAGATCCGGATTTTGTCCAGGAAACCAAATGTGACTAAATTCTACATAGTTGTATCTTTATAAAAAATATTCTAGGTATGTGCTTACAGGCTAAGCATCATAATCTGGTATCTACATTTGCTTTAGTTTAACAAGTGTTTTAATATTACATGAATAGTAGGCATGAATAGAGCACCATCCTGAATGACTTAACATTCAAAGTATATCCCCAACCTTTCCTTGGTAGAAGAATTGTGACTTTGTTCCAAAGTCACATGCCAGAAAGGTATGAAGGAAGACCAGACTTTTTTCAAGTGCTAGAAATAACCCCTTCTGACAGAATTTTAGGTTTTGTGTTGCTTTCAATACTTTAAATACTGACTATAGCCATTAACAGCAACAATTTTATAAACACACCCACACAGAGTGAGAGAGCATTTAGAATTTCTGAGTTCTAAAGATGTACATTAATCATTAATATGTATAAATTATAATTACATCCAATATTTCCTAAATGACTACTAAGAATTGTGCATAACCTGTTTGAGAAGGGAAATGCTTAAAATTTTTAGGTTAAAGCTTTAGCCTACTTTGTGCTCTTATGAAGAAACAAATTATTTCCATTTTTAAGGCTTCTTTGTAACAAAGGAATTAATTTAAACTAATTTCATATTGATGATAATCTTTATCAATATTTTCTATACTTGCAAAGTAGAAATAGGTAATGAATTAGGTCCATTCTAATGGAATGGAAGTCCAGCATCATCTAGATATTTTGAATAAAATCATGGTTTCGCATTTTCAGTGAAAGACATTCTAACTCTGCGAATCTCCTTGACATGTTGTGATTTGAGAAGTTAGAGCATGTTGGGGCCAAGCATGTTGCCCAGAGCTCGTTCTGTGTGTGTGATAGACTCATCCCCGTGAGGGGCCAGTAATCCTCACATTGCCCATTCTTTTTGATTAAGACCCAGAAGCTCTTGGTTAGCTTGAAAGTGTGGTTTGGATGATTAAACATAATGCTGTCATTAACACTTGTCTCTAATTTAACCATTCTGACGATTTCGCAGAGATCATGGAAGAATGGAACATGGGCAGGTATGTCCATAGCAGAGGTAAGCAGTGAACTCCCAGCAGCTGTTCTGTGGGGCATGAATCCATTTGTAAATAATTCCTTTAAAATCATGATAATATTTTTATTATTGATTCTTGACTTGATCAAATACCCCAGGTATGAACTAATATTTTTATACAAAGTATTATGAACCAAACAAAAGTTGGTAGGATGTCAGTGAAATGGCAGATCAAGAAACATGAAAATTTTCTTTTCCATCTAAGTAATAAAAAAATGGACAAACATTGATTTGTCAGAAATATGAGAATTAACTGAAGCCTCATACAATTATAGAAAGCATTTATTCAAGAGAGAAAAATGGCCAAACCTGGGTAAGACCAGTGACCTTGTAGTGTTCTAACTTTCCTGCTCCCACCCTCAACCCTATCCTTAGCTCTGTGTCGGCTTCAACACCAATGGCCCATAGATGCCTTACAAATCAGCCACCCGGCCGCCATCGCAGCAGGGGGAGTGGGACCGAAGCGCCTTCAACACCTCATTTCCAGAGAATTGTCACTGTTTGACCTGTTGGGCAGTCCCCTGGAATATCCCACATACAAGCTTTCTTTCTTTATGTTTAGTTAGGTTTTATATATATTTTTAAATGATTAGGTTACATTGTTTGCGTTTATTAGGTAACGTTCCACTTGCAGTTAAGCCCTTACCCGGGTGTGTGCTGTGTACCCTTACACTGTGCCCCTTAAGTGAGAGCTGACCTTCCCCCTCCCTTCTCCCTTGTCACAGCATAATTCACAGTCACCAAGATGTGGAATCAACCCAAGTGCCCATCAACTCATGAAAAGATTAATAAACTGTGGTATATGTATACCAAGGAACACTATTCAACCATAAAAAGATGGAGACTTCACATCTTTTGTATCTACCTGGATGGAGTTGAAGAACATTCTTTTTTTTTTTCTTTTCTTTGAGACAGAGTCTCACTTTGCTGCCCTGGGTAGAGTGCGATGGCATACAGCTCACAGAAACCTCAAACTCTTGTGCTCAGGCAATCCTCTTGCCTCAGACTTCCAAGAAGCTGGGACTACAGGTGCCCACCACAACACCTGGCTATTGTTTTTTCTTTTAGAGATGGGGTCTCACTCTTGCTCAGCCTGGTCTTGAACTCCTGAGCTCAGGTGATCCACCAACCTTGGACTCCCAGAGTGCTAGGATTATAGGCATGAGCCATTGCCCCCGGCCTTGAAGAACATTCTTCTTCATAAAGTATGGCAAGAATGGAAAAGTAAGTATCCAATATGTGCAAAACTGGTATGAAATAAGCTTTCTTTATTTGAGGTATCTTGGTGCCTTCTCAGTGCAAAAAGCCTTTGACTTGCGGAGAAGTAAGTGAAATTATTCTGGCAGTGGTTTATCTTCTCAGTTGTCTGTGGTGCCACATAAGAGTCAGGAGCAGCAACAGACTAACCAAGAAGCTTGAGAGGTAAGACTGGGAAACGAAGCATCCACAGAACTTTCCTAAATTTCCAACACATCTGGTTGCTTGGAAGGCCTCGGACATGTGTGGGGCTATATGTAAGGTCAAGAAAGACTTAAGAGCTGCCACAGGGTATTACTTCTATCGTCCAATTTTCCAGAAAAATAAAAAAAAAAAGGAGACATGCAAAAAAAGAAAAAAAATCCCAGCACCCTTCTTTTAGAAGTTGACAAGATGATCTTACAATCCACATGAAAATGCAAAAATCCTAAAAGAACCAAAATAATCTTTAAAACGGATAATATTTTTAAAAGTTAGCTAATAATGTTTTCTTGTTAAGTTGAATTTCAATGCATGATTTTGCTGTGTGCACTGAGACCCACAGATGAATGAACGAGCGGCTTTCCAGAGCAGCACCTTGCCTCCATTTATAGGCCCCGTCTCCCACAGTCACTCTGATGCCCTGAAGGGATGGCTTTCTATCCAGGCCAGAGGGCAAGTCACATGGGGATTTCCCTAACAGAAGTTTCCGTTTGTTACATCCCTCCCAAAATAGCTCACCCCTTAAACCAGCTAAACCTCTGGCTGACATCAAAGCTTCTTGGCAAAAATAGTCCAGGTTTTCCCATCAAGGTGGCAAATTGAACTGCCCACCCTGCCCCCAGCCCCCAGAATAGCATAGCAGACAGAAATAAACTAAGGCAGTGGAAAATTGGAAACGGAAATGAGAAATCTCAATAGAATAAAAATTATAAGTTCTGAAACATGAATAAATGAGCCCAGGTTGAAGATGGACCAGTACATCCCACACACAAGGGCAGGACAGCTCCAATGGAGAAACTTCGCACCTCATGTACAAGGCAGAGGGGGAGAGGGCCAAGGCGGGGGACACGGAGGCAGGAGCCATGGGGATTTGATGCCACTGCACCTCCTGTTTCCTTCTGGATCAAGGCAGAAACAACAGGGGGGCCAGGCTTTAATGTATAATTACCCTGGGGGCTATATGGAGAGGTGGGCAGTGTGTACATGGCTAGGGGTGAACAGGACAGTAAGGGGAACCCACATGCCAAAAATTAGCTCTTCACATGCCTCCCTCCCAGCATGTCCCCCCGCTCCTCATCTCACTGAAAATGGCCTAAAATTGTTTACCAGCTGGGCACAGGTGCTCAATGCCTGAAATCCTAGAACTCTGGGAGGTCGAGGCAGGCAGATTTGTGAGACCAGCCTGAGCAAGAGTGAGATCCCATTTCTACTAAAACCAGAAAAATTAGCTGGGCATTTCGGTGGGTGCCTACAGTCCTCGCTACTTGGGAGGTTGAGGCGGGAGGACAGCTTGAACCCAGGAGTTTGAGGTTGCTATGAGCTACGCTGATGCCCTGGCACTCTAGCCTGGGCAACAGAGCAAGATTCTGTCTGAAAAAAAGAAAAGGGATGAATTTTAGTGGTTTGAAATAAAGTACATGACTAGTGTGTAAGAAAAGTAAAACTGAGTAACATCAGAGCTCATCTCACAGGAGGATAAATAAACATTAGATAAGTCAGTTGTTTCACAAACACACACACTTGTCATGGCTCCCAAGAGATGAATGTCTTGTGTGCATCATAGTCTGGAGACAGACCAAGCCACCCAGAAGGTCTATTTCTCCGGCCGGCTGCTCAGGTATGGGCTCTGACAGGGAAATCTGAGCACATGATCGAGGGTGGCCTGGCAGCCAAAGAAAGGAAACTCCTTGAAAAAAGTACTCTGAAGACTGAATGACTTACACTCTGAAGGCTGAATAACTGACATTAAAGGAACAAATCAGAATATAAGAATAGTTAACATCACCTGAGAGATATAAGAGAGAAAATTTCACGAAGAAATTAAATAAAATTATGTAAATTAAAAATTTTATCAGTGAAATTCAAAGCTTAGTATTATCAGCCAAATACTATTAGACATAACCGGAATGTAAATTACAGGACTATGAAATTGCCCTTTGGAATTATTTGAGAACTTCAATAATGAAAAGATATGGAAACTATTATAGAAAAAGCAAAGGAGCTTGATCTGGCATTTGTACCGTTAGTGCAGTATGATGGAATTTTTAGAAAAAGGGAATAAAGATAATGTAGGAGAAAAATATTCAAAGAACAATCAGAGAAATTATCCTGATCCGAGATAAAAAAAAAAAGGCTACTTACATTGAAATTGTTGTCTGTAAATAGAAAGGACACAGAGATACAAGTAATAAAAAACAAAAACTTAGAACACCTGAACGTCAAATTTCAGAAAGCCAAAAACAAAAAGAAGTACCTTAAAAGTTAGAAAAGTGAAAGAATCTGTGTACAAAGGAACACAAATCAGATTGAAGTGTGAAGAATGCTGCAGACATAAAGCTGGAGACAGAGAGAAGGAACAACAGTGTCTTTAAAATTCAGAAGGAAAAAAAACATCATGAGTCAAGAATTCTATTCCTAATCAGGGCACAATTGCAGAGCGGGAGCAAGACAGCGATGTTCTGAAACGTACGAAGTTAACCCAGGAGGAAAGGAATAGTTTTAAAGACAAGTGAGCAAATAATTGAGAAATATATAATTTTAAGGCAAATAATGGTTTATTACTTAGATGGTTTTTTAATGCTCAATTTAGAATTCCTGCCTATCAAAAGGTAAATGGCCAACGTAGGAATGGGTGAGAGAGGAATTCAAAGCCTGCTACGGTTATTGGCATATTTAAGTGGAGCACATGTAACCTGATCAACTCGAGACCCTGCTTGGAAAATATGCATGTTCAGTAGGAATGTTAAAATACAAATAACCTCCAAACCGTTAAAAATGTGACAGGGAAAATGATAGCAATTGAAGCAGGAGCAGAGGACATGTGGCAGGCGGGCTCCGAGGTGCGCCAGGCCTCTTCCCTCTGGTGGTCACGTCCGCCCCGGAGTGTGGGCAGCACTGGGGTCCTCTTCTAACCTGTAACGTGGAAAGGGCGATGGATTGTCCTGTCCATGCCTGTGACTGCATTACACGAGACAGCTAGCCGGCTCACGCCCTTGCTGGCTTCTCACAATCAAGCTGCTGTGTTATGAGTTGTCACACGAGGAGGCCATGTGACAAGGAAGGTGGCCTCTAGCTGACAGCCAGCAAGGAATGGAAGCCTCCAGTCCAACAACCTGGCAGGAACTGAATTCTGCCGTAGCCACATGAGCCACATGAGCTTGAAAAGATACCTCCCCAAACCAGCCTCAGTTGAAGCCACAGCCCAGGCTTCCACCATGCTGACTGCAGACTCGTGAGACCCTGAAACAGAGCACCCGGCGAAGTTGGGCCTGGACTCCTGATCACAGGAACTGCAAGAAAACAAATGTGTATTAAGATACTAAGTACAGAACCATTGCTATATTGCAATGGAAAATGATACAGGAAGGGAAAAATAAGCAACTAGAAAACTTGAAAATAATGGTTGAGCATGGGAGATTATGCCTATAATACTAGCACTTTGGGAGGCTGAGAAGGGAGGATAGCTTGAGGCCAAGAGTTCAAGAGCAGCCAGCTTGCACAACACAGCAAGAATCTGTCTCCACGTCAAATCAGCTGGGCATGGGGGCATGGCAGTGTGTGCTTGTAGTTGTAGCTACTTGGGGGGCTAAAGTGGGAGCATCACTCGAGCCCAAGAATTTGAGGTTACAATGAGCTATGATTGCACCACTGCACTCCAGCCTGGGCAACAGAGTAAGACCCTGTCTCAGAAAAGAAGAAAGCACAAAACACAGCAGAAATATAGCCCCAAAATTAATATTCTGCAATAATTACTAATGGCCCACTGTTACCAATTAAATAACAGAGGAGGATACAGCATACAAATTAATTTTGATTTTCACTCATTGGAGAGAGGAAAATAAAGGATAATAAGCACCAAGCAAACACTAACAAGAGGCGGAGAAGGGAGATGCAGCAACGTTTACTGAAACAAAGCAGAGCATACAGGAAATGGCTGAGCCCCGCACCAGGCAGGTGCTTCGCTTGGTGACGTGAAGGGCTCTCAGCGTTACAAAGTCAGAATCTTTTATGACTTAAAACACATGGACTAAAACTGACAGGAAACTTCATTTCCAGCAAAATTGCTAAATAGACTTCAGGAAAAAAAGCTTGGCTTTTATAGCACTCCAAACAATGATGGATAAAACGTTAAACAGGATTTTTAAAAAGCATATGGCTAATTGGAGTTAAAATAGAGAATCACTTAGTGATTTATGGAACATAAACAAGAAGGCGAGTCCTGGTCCCAAGCAACACGAGAGGTCGGGTAAAATAAGACTTTAAGTCTGAACCCAGCAAGGATAACGTCCTCAGTAGACGGGCCAGGAACGTATTCCTCTGCTGAGGGAGCTGTGGGTGTAACGCTTGACTCTTTCTTCACACTCTCTAGAGCATTCAAATACACACACACATATCAGACAATTAAGTTTGCAAACTCATCCTAGAAAAAGCGCTACATGCCTCATTGCTATGTATACACAAACACACAAACACACATATATATATACACACCCGTCTATATATTTAATATATATGTGCATGCATAGGCTATATGTATGTATACAGGGTGGCCATAAAGTTTACATGCAACTTAAAATTTAGAATATAATTTAAAATTGCACATGAACTTTATGGACACCCTGTATGCATACAACTAATCATTTCTAAACATTTAGGGGGCTTGGGGGCTCCATTCTCAGTAATTATGTGGCCCATAAAATATCAGGTCAAACATTAATTCGAGGCAATCTAATTTTATTAGATATGGGCCCCATATTTTGGTAGACAAAAATAAAACAAATTCCTCTCTGTAGGAATCTACTTTAATGTCCATCCTCAATGAATCCCTATAGATAAATTTCCAAAAGGGGAAAAAGAACTTACAGTAAAAATATCTCAGACAATGATAAAGATATAAACCACCACCATAAACTTATAAAAGATATAGTTATAATTGTTAAAAGAAACAACTCTCCAATACATCAGACTCCAAAATATGAAGAAGAATGAAATTATCAAATCAAATGACTACTTTTAATGTATATTAAAGTAAAAAAAATAACAAGTATAGCTACAGAGCAAGAGATCATCAAAGCTGAAAAGCCAAGTTATAAAAATAGTCTAGTGCCATGTATAGAAAGATAAAAAGAAAAATAGAAACTTAAAGGGCTAATATAACAACAAAGGAGCTTCTCCGGAGAGATTTAATGAACTAAAATATTAATTTGGATAGTTTTGGTTCTAATAATGGCAAAGTAGTTTATTTTAGACTAACTGTACTATCTCTGGGAAAATTTTGAAAAATAATTTTTTTTAAACAGGCTGGGCATGGCGGCTCATACCTATAATCCCAGCACTCAGGTAGCCAAAGTGAATGGATTGCCTGAGGTTAGGAATTCAAGACCAGCCTGAGTAAGAGCAAGACCCTGTCTCTAAAAAAAATAGCTGGGTGTTGTAACGGGGACCTGGAGTCCCAGCTACTTGGGAGGCTGAGGCAAGAGGATTGGTTGAGCCCAAGAGGCTGAGGTTGCTGTGAGCTGTAACACAAAGGCACTCTACCCAGGGCCACGAGGTGAAACTATGTCTCAATAAATAAAATTAATAAAATTAAAACAAAACAATTTGGTGGTTCTAGGGAGTTCCTAAAAGTAGGGATAATCTGAATCTTTGCAAAGAGCAAACGGCACTGAGCTAGACCCCCTGGCGTCCCCCCAACGTACGCAGGTGGTTAGGGTGGGAGGCTTGTTGTCTTCAGGTGACAGGTGAAGGAAGGAGATGGCTAAATGGATGTGAATTGAGGGGGGACATCACAGAATGAAGGAGCCACAGTGGGGAGGGGGCAAAAGTCTACATGTGAAACACTCACGAGTATTTAATTGAACTTTGAAGCACAGATGCTTGTAAAGACACCAACTTGCAGAAAGCGACAGCCAGAAGACTGAAAAAACTGGACACAGGTTTCAATTGTGCTTGTCAGTGGGAAGACAGAATTCAGATTTTAGCTCCTTTCAAATTAAGTGGGCTTGGTGAATATTTTAGAGTATTAAAATCCCATAAGGTCCAAACCTAAGGCTCTGATAAGTACAAACCCAATCTCTGTAAGTTGGAGGTAATCAGCCTGGGATGTGACTGTCAGACGGGACCAAAGGGAAGCATCTCCAGACGACAACAAAAGCTACTGTGTTCAGAATATGTCATCCCCACAAGACTAGCACACAATACAAAATTACCAGACATGGAAAAAATAGTGAACTATGTATAGTCGAAAGAACAAGCATCAGTAGAAACTGGCATAACATCAGCATGTTGGAATTGGCAAAGAATCGAACACGACTATCACAGACAGAGTCAAAAGTGACTGTACAGGTGAGTGGAATGTGCAGTGTAAAAAGTAAACGGAAATTCGACAATTGAAAACTATCTGAATGCAAAAAAATTCACAGATAGTCTTAACATCAGATTGGAGATGGCTAAAGAAATAGTCTATAGACTTAGACATAAACGAAGTCAAATTGTCAATTTTTCAAATCTGAAAAAGAGAAAGAAAAAAATGTATGAGAGAGAGACAGAGAATGAGAATCTTGTTTGGGGTTCCTGCACAGTATCAAGTGTAATAATGTCTTCTCATGTATAAGTAGGTAAAGAAGCAAACAAAATTAAAAAATGATAAATTGAACGTCGTCAGTATTAAAAAGTTTTGTTCATCAAAAGCACCATTAAGAAAATGAAAGGTACAAAGTCACACTGGGAGACTACATTTCACATATCTAACAAAGGACATGTATTCAGAATGTGTAATGAGTTCCTCCAAGTCAACAGCCCAAAGATAAACCACCTGATAATATAATGGTAAGACTATAGCAGACACTTAGGAATTAATTGTGAGAAGCCAATGAACACAGGAGAAAAAGAAGTTGCTCAACATCATAAGTTATCAGAGAAAAACTTAATGCCCATTAGAATGGCTAGAATTGGAACTGACAATGCTGAATGCTGCTGCGAATGTGGAGCCCTGGAAACTCTCTGCATTGCAGTGATGGGGTGAAATACAAGCTCAACTAATTTGGAAAGATGGTAGCAGGTGTTTTATAAAGTGAAACATAAGCTATCCTATGAGCAAGGATTCCCACTTACATATTTATCTAAGGGAAAGAAAATAGTAAGCAATTAGATAAAAATAATTTAGGGAATCAAAATAATTAAGACAATTAAAAACAATAAAGGTATAATTAAATTCAGGTACATCTAAAACCTGGCCAATTGCAGGATTATATTTAGGGCAATGCAAAGGATGAAGATGATCAGAGTTAAGGTAATCAAAAGACCTCGCTGATTAGAGAATTAAATTTTGACACATTACATTAAACGTGACTGTCAAAACAAGGCTTAATTGGAAACCTAATAAAATATTTGAATAATAGGATAGACTCTACATCTCTGCTCTTCCATTTGTTCTTTCATATATTTAAGAGAGACCTGAAATGTAATCCCTAGATTATGCCCATTTTGCTTTATGCCTTGACTGCCAAAAATTTCACAACAAAATGTAAAGATGGGTTAATTTAAGTCTGTGATATAAATTTTTTGTTTACTTCTACCATATTCATGAGCTTGTTTTTTTTTTTTCATTTTTTCAATTTTAATATAGTAACAGTTTTGTCTACTAGGTACATTATCCAGCATTTTTCTTTGTTAGGAATCTATCAAGTACTAGCCAACAAAGAATCTACATTGAGAAACTGAGGCAAGAAATGCTGAAATAGGAAACAAGCAATCCAAAATACAAATCATGTTTCACGTTTACAAGGCAATTTACATAATTAGGTATCAATTATTAACATTATGTTGGTTAAAATCCTAGGAAAGACTCAGTTTATCTGACTGTGTCTCAAGCTCAAACTGCAATTATCTGGCTATAAAGGTAAATATTACAGTGGAACTGGACCTGTTTGACTAAGGAAACAAATCATTTCCATATGCACATTTCCATTCTTTCAAAACGAAGATTAAGTCAGGGCCATCTTGGTTCTGAATCTCTCCATTTTTGTTGGGAGAAGACTAACCATCTCTTTACTAAGTTCTAGCTAAACTTCTGTTTCCTGGGCATCCTCAGGGTGCTTTTCACAGTAATCAACAATAAATTTGTAATGTTCCAATGAGGTCCCCAAATTTTCTCGTTCTTTCTTGGAATCTGCAGTAATTATTTTGCCATAGAGACGGGCAACTCGAAACTTAGCTAACATGGTAGGACGAAGAACATCCTCCCCTATATGCTCAGGAAATACTTTATTTGGGTCTCTCAGGGAGTCTAAGAAAAGCTGGTAGTACTTCAATGCTGACTTATTAAGATTATTTATTTTTTTAATGATGTGTGAATCAGGATCCCTTAGCTTGTCAGCAATGGCAACCTTCAAATCCATCATATCATAGTATGCATGTGCAATTTCA
>CAUYRH010004462.1:0-15763 GCA_963574655.1 Perodicticus potto | reverse complement strand
ATACCGCCTTAGGCATATCCTTCATGTGCCTTGGTTGCCAGTCCGCTCTGCCGGTGGCTATCACTGGAGAAGCCGCCTGCTTCCCCTGGCTGCCCAGAAGACTGGGAGTGTCTCCTCAAAACATCCCCAGGGGTGCAGCTCTCCTGCTATAGTTCCTGGAGCTGGCCACTGTTTTGTGCCTCAGGAGACCTTCCCTCCAGCCGGGTCTCCTCTCGGCTCACTTCCCTCTCACCACTCCCGAGCCTGAAAATCAGCACAGTTCAGCAACAGTCCATGCCTGTCCACACCCCTCGAGAAAATCTCCAAGAATCTGGACTCTGTGGGGGACAGGCCTCCAGACCTTGGGGTGAGAGTGGAGGGGAACACCAGGAACTCCAACTTGCAGGTAGAGAGTATATACAGTTTTATGCCTGGCTGGAGAGCGCAGCAGCACCCTAGTAGGGGAAGGAGGTCTGGTTTTTAGAGGGTCTATCCCGTGGGGTAGAGTGGGAGGACATCTGAACTCTGCTCGCTTGTTTGTATGGAGGTATGGAGTATACTGTGAACTTCTCTCATGGGGGAGGGGACTCCCGTCCACTTGGTGATGTGCTCTGTACCTTTTCGTTTGTGTCCTTGGGGTCTCAGGTCACCCCAGCAGGGTTGATGTGCGCTCTTCGACCTTTTCTTTTGGCTCAGATCCAAACCATCGGCTTTCTTGCTGAGTTTCTGTCCTTTAACTCTCCTTCTGGACGGGAACCTCTGTGGAAAGTTGGCTACAGATCACCATCTTGGCTCTTCCCCCCTAGGCTAGTATTTCTTTATGTAGCCTTAGTCCCTCAAACCCACAAGGCAAAAAAAAAAAAGAAAAGAAAACTTTAATGATAGTTAAGGATCCTGAAATGGGAATTGCAGGTACTTGGCTGAGGTCAGAAATACAGTAGCAGGACAGACTTTAAAGCTGGAGTTAATTCAGCAAATTCAAGAGCCTTGAAAAGCTACTTAACCTCATCATACTCCAGTTTTCTCCTCTATAAAATGGGAATGTCTATCTCTTTACCATATCTACCTGAGACTATAGGATTAGCGAGTCCCTAATCAGATTCATAGATATGCTTTGCAAACTATAAATCTCTATGTTTTAAGTGTTATTGTCACTACTTAAATAAAACACCACACACATAAAGCATA
The DNA here is from genome assembly GCA_963574655.1 of Perodicticus potto. NCBI lineage: Eukaryota > Metazoa > Chordata > Mammalia > Primates > Lorisidae > Perodicticus > Perodicticus potto. Next base: position 14,596 of record CAUYRH010004462.1, on the reverse strand, counting down.
TTCCTAAGTAAAATTAGAAATAATTTCAGAAATATTTCTAATGTGAGTGTCCAGCTTGTTACCATTCTAAAAATATCCTGCATTAGTTATAAATTATTTTTAACTTCTAATAACAGAAAACTAAATATAACAGTGACTTCAACAAGAGAGAAGATTACTTGTGCTCATGAAAATGAACTCCAGAGGTGTACAGTCCAGGATTGGCATGGAGGCCTCCAGTTATGGTTAGTTCAAACCACCAACCGTTGTTCAACCATTTATACACAATGCAACACCATCAGCATATAAATCTTCTACAGGCTGAGTATATATATATTTTTTTGCTAGGTATCTTTTATGCAAAATTCTTGGGACTACAACTGTTTCATTTTTGGATTTTGGAATATTTGCATTATACCAATGCATCATATATTCAGCATCCCTGATCCAAAAATCTGAAATGCTCCAATAGGTGTCATGTCTGTGCTTGAAAAGTTTTGAATCTTGGAACAGTTTAGATTTCAGATTTTTGAATCAGGGGTGCTCAACCTGTGTAATATTCCTGGTAGCCTGATTCAAATTTCCGGAAGTGGAAATATGGGGTCCTGATAAACATTGGGAAAATGCCATTTGGAAAGGTTGAAATCATTTTCATTCTCAACGATAGTGAATGAGAGCTTCTCACACCACATACTCACTAAAGTTGAGAATATTTTACTTTAAATTTTTCCAAAGGTAGGAGGGAAGGGACAGAAGAGATATAGAAATGATGTTGAAATGTTGTTTGTCTTACACTCCTTGAATCATACTGGGCAGCCATGAATGCAGTTCAAAGAGTGTGATTACATTATATGGAGGTTGCTCCAGGAATAGCTCCATGTGGGTGCCAATAAAAGCAACCTCATAAAATGGCTGTCATCAATAAGATAAGAAAATTATTAAGAACAAAGTTTTACCAAAGGACAACCTAAGTGGTATACAGAGGGCCTCAAATATGTGTGTTCTTAAAAAATATTTCCCAGCCCCTTTTGATGCTACCACCCCATCTCAGTATACACACACACTCACACCCCTTAGGAATTATTGGATTAAAAAGTTAAGTGCAATGGTACATTTCAAAACTATTAAGAAATGAGTATAATAGAGATGGATGTTACTTAGTTCAATGTAAGAATTTCACATTGTATATCAAAAGCAGTACCCTGAACCCCATAAATGCATCAATGTACAAAGTTATGATTTTAAAAAATAGTTTTAAAAAAGGTTAGGTTGCTCCTATCCAGATATTCCTAGTAGTTTCAGATTTGCTACAAAAATCAACCATTTACTAACCAAGTGATTATAAGTCATTAGAGTTTGCTTGATTTTTTAAACCATTTGGCAGAATACCTGACTGTAGTTAACAAAACTGTTCCAAATTCCCAGTTGCTTTGGCACTTCTTAAGTAAATATCAACATCTATAATGAATAAGACTATTTCTACTGTAAAGGTGTGTTTTTTTTAATTAAATCATAGCTGTATACATTAATGCATTTATGGGGTACAATGTGCTGATTTTATATACATTTGGAGTGCTTACATCAAACTGGTTAACACGCCTTCACTTCACTTAATTATTGTGTTAAGACATTTATACTCTACACTTAATAGATTTGACAAGTACCCTTGCAATATGCACCATAGGTGTGATCCCACTGATAACCCTCCCTCCATCCAACCTCTCCCCACCCCCTCCTCTTCCCTCCTTCATCCTGGTCTATAGTTTTGTTTTATCTTACATAGGAAAGTGTGGGTGATTATATATTGTTTCATAATAGTATTGAGTACACTGGATACTTTGTCTTCCATTCTTGGGATACTTTACTAAGAAGAATATGTTCCAGCTCCATCCATGTAAACATAGAAGAGATAAAGTCTCCATCTTTTTTAAGGCTGCATAATATTCCATGGTATACTTGTACCACAATTTATTAATCCATTAATGGGTCAATTGGCACTTTGGTGTCTTCCATGGCTTGGTAAGTGTAGAAGCCTGAAACCGGACCCACACCTTTCACCATGAACAAAAATTGACTCTCACTGGATAAAAGATTTAAACTTAAGACATGAAACTATAAAGATAGTTGGAGAGAGTACAGGGGAAACACTTGAAGAAAGATGTGGGTTTTAAACAAAGACTTGCATCCTGCCATTATTGGATGAACATGTATGAGAAATTCACAGCATTGATACAATAGATTATGACAAGGTGAAGTTATTTAAGCAAAATTTTTAGACTTTGGACTTTAGTAATTTAAAGACATGGAGAAATAATATTTGAAAGGTATTGGGAAGATGTTAAAATATGCATTTGAGATTACTAGGGAGGAAAAGGGGACAAATATGTGAAGGAGGGCCAAATCTAGCCAAGGTAGGTAGGTGACGAGAAGACAGAGAAATGACATAAAACTACTCCAAACAGGCAAGTCCCGCTCAAGATTCTGGAGGCCCTCAAAGGCAACAGTGGAAGGATTAATTTGATTAAATCCATAAAGAGTAACAAGAATAATGGAGACATAGGGAAGAATTGGAAGATTCAAGGTGAATCAGAAAAGGGCACAGGAAATATCACAGCAGTTCACAGAATAGGTCCGTTGGGGGCAGTGCTCATTGCTGGCAAAGCACCAACACAGACAGTATCCTTTGAGCATGACTATTGCTTTCTTGAACCCAGAAAACTGTACCGATTTACCTCCTTCATTCCCTTATGAGTTTATTAGGGCTCTTTCATGTCTGAATGTTTCCAGATACGTCTTAAGCCAAGTTATATATATCTTCAGCAGGCGTAATTTCTTAGAGTAAGCAGTCACCCAAATATTTGTGACCAAGAACAGAAAGGAGCTCAGGCTAGCCCTGAAGATTAGGGCTTAATGGGTCATCGGATAATAAACAAAGCATAGGAAGAAAAAGCAGTAGGGGGAAATTCTAGCAGCCGAAGAATAGGAAATGGAATCGTGGATTCACAGCCACAGAATACAGGTCAACAACAATTATTAGGTTATAATGGAGGGGGCTGGGGGAGAGGCTCCATTTGGAATGCAGTGAGAGCAGTCCTACAAGACGGATCACATTAATATGAAAAGAATATTATTGAAATCAAGAAGGTACAACAGAGGGCAACCAGAATGATACAAGGACTCAAGGACCTTAATTATTTACAAAGGTTGAAAACACTGTTGCTCTACTTTCCTCCATAAAAAAAAGAAAGAAAGAAAGAAAATGTAAAGGGAATTCACTAAAAAATTCTCAATTCCAAAATAGCAGAACAGAGGGAGATTTGCAAGGAATAAAAGCCAAAAAGAAAAGATAAAAGGGGGCATGTACTTAGCCCAGAAAGAACATGGTATTAAATAAGTTTTAGTGGGATTTCTTTGCAAAGAAAGAGCTAAATGTACAGTATAAACTACCATGTAGGTTCAGATTGCTAATATATATGTAGCGTACATATGTACGTGTGTATTTATACAAATACTATATATTTTAAGGAGATAAGCATTACAAAGGAAAATAATTATGGGGTGGCACAACCGTAGACTCAACTAGACTTAAAGAGATTTCCTGTTCTAAAATTTCCTGTGCTACATGCCCTTCCGTGTAATTTTCAGTGTTTTGAGTGCCCATTGGCAATACCGACTAAACACTAAAGCAATCCAGAATGATATTCCAGTGAAACTTAGACAAAGGTAAATTTAAACTCAAGCTGTCAAAGCACCTCTTAAAATACAACATGAACTCAAACTACAGAATCTCTGATGCTTACCTTCTGAGAAAGAAACCAAGGAGGCATCAGAAACCCATTTTACTGCAGCTGCCAGATGCCAAACCCACACCAGACTCACAGTGGACTCATATTTTAAGTCTATATATTGACCATATTGTTACATAAACAAGTATTTATTAAATGTTCATTATACATTCTACAATCTATTTTGCAACATGAAATAAAACAGAAACATAAGGTCTGGTCTCAGTTCCCAAGAAGTGAATTCTAAGCTTTTCTTGTTCACAGCTGTATCCCGGGGACTGAGCACTCTGCCTGCCATTTAAAGGTGTTCAATAAATCAGAGCAATAAGGGGACAATATCAGTTATTGTTTATGGAGAACCTACTAAAAGCCAGGCTTTGGGGATACATTCTCACATTTAAGCTTCCCGAAGACTCTGTGCAGTAAGTAATATGAGCCTCATTTTATGGAGAAAGAGGGAGGCTAAGCAGTCATCTAAGGGAGCACAGCCTGCAAACAGCAGAGACAAGACACAAGTCCAGACCTGAGCACTTTCCTCTAAGCCATGATGTGTCACATAATCCAGCTGTGGAAACAAGCGTAAAGGCATGTGAAACAACAATGTGTGATGTAAAATGAAAAATACTTACAAGCTAGGGGATAGGGCCTAGGCTTCACATGTTAGATCAGATCACAGTAGATGAAGACCGGCGTGGTCAGCAACATATTGGAAATGGTATTGCGGTTTTGAATGATGAGCAAATCGGAGGGAAAGGCTGGTTACTTAGTGGAAAAGGGTAATGGTTCCCAAACCTAGCTGGGAAGTTTGGATTTGGGTTGAAAAGAACAATTGGCATAGGAAACTGGTTTGTCTATGTCCCTAATGATGATTTCTTTATGAGGAGAAGGAAAACTTGTTTAGCAAGTCGGTTTGTTCAACCGACTCTGACCTCTTAGAGTTTTGGAAGGAAAGTTGGTATAACCACAATAAGAACGCAAGGTTATATGCTACCTCTTTCTACTTCTACTTAATATTTCAGCTGTCCCACATTAAAGAAGATAATTTCAAACTTCATAGCAGTGCTTTAGAGGGGCTAGCACCATGCTTTCCACTGGCCATACGGCCAGGAAGCATGTGAAACACGGCTGGCTCAAAGTAGGTTGGGCCGTAAGCTTAAGATACACACTACATTTTTAAGACTTAGTATTAAAATGTAAAATATTTCGTGATTATTTTTATATTGGTTGCATGTTGATAAAATTTGGGGTACATTTGATTAATTGCAATATGCTATTACCATAAATTTGACTTGTTCCTTTTTACTTTTTTAATGTGGCTACTAGAAAATTTTAAATTACACATGTGGCTCACATTATATTTCTATTGGTCAAGTATTAGTTTTCTCGGGTTGCCATAACAAGGTCCCACAAACCAGGTGGTTTAAACAGCAGAAATTTATTTTCTCATAATCTTGGAGGCTAAGATCAGGGGCTCAGGAGGGTTGGTTTCTTCTGAGCCCTCCTTCCTGGACTGGTAGGTGACCGTCTTCTCCTCTCGGTGTCCTCACATGGCTGTGTGGGGGATGTGTGTGCATTCTGGTCTCTCCTTCTGACATTAATAAATGAACCAGTCATCCTGTTTTAGGGCTCACCCTAATGGCCACATTTTACCTCTTGGAAGACCCTATCTTCAAATACAGTCACATTCTAATCTACTTCTAAGTTACCAGGGTTAGGATTTCAACATTTGAATTTAGGGCGGGGGGCACAATTCAGCCCATCACAGGTCAACTCTTTGCTAAAAGGAGGAAAGCCAGAAGGGACATTATTTGATTGAGCTTAATAGCTCCTCAAGTGTTTTTGACATGTTTTAATATAGACTATGGGAAGAGTCAGAGGGAACATAATTCCTCACTAGGCTTATGAAAGTAGGGAGAGCAAGGCGGAGAAAGAATGGAGAAAAGAAAGATTGATAACTAGGAACGAGTGCAGAGTGGAGAAGGAAGAGAACAGGCCCATAAGAACTGGAAACCAGATAGGGTGTTTTTTTAAAAAAGAAACAAAAAGTTGCCAGTGACAAATTCTGTGTGGTGACAATTCCAAGGGAATTGTGGAAACAAGAATTCATCTAATATTTAACTTGAAGCATCTGCTTTGCTAGGACTGCTGCAAGAAAGCCTTTTTATGAGCAGCAAAACTATAGGAAACAAACACACAGCCACTTAGTATAAATCATTGCCTTGAAAAAGCAAAGCGGAAGGGACAGGATGGAATCGAGTTAAAAGACCAACTATAGAAGTCAAGATGTGAAAGCAAAGCAGGAATCCAATAAGTAAAAAGAAATTGAAGAAAGGGGTGACCAGAAAAACATGACCCACCATAGAGCTCCTGAAGTGTGTGGGGCGTGAGTTCACCATCACCCACTGCATGTGGAGTGAGGACATCAACCATTTCACGGAACTATTAAAAAGACCACGGGGTGTAAAGCCACAGGCTAGAGTGTTTGGGGATGTGCTGATGCCTAGCTTTTGAGTCCTACCTTAATAAAATTTAGGGTTTGGACCATAGATTTGTAGACTGACTTCTACATCACCTCATTTCTGTACATCATCTCTTATGATTTTAAAAACAAACATTATCTTATTTGATTTTGAAAATAAAAATATGGATGGACAGCTGCACGGCACCACTTACCATTCCCATCTTGCGGGTGAGGAAACTGAGGCTTAGAGGATGGGCGTGATCTGGGCACTACAACAGCAGGCCTCTTCAGCCCTCCCACAGCCTTCTACCACCTCCACCCTGCCAGCACCAAGGACACACACACACACCCCTCTGCATGTGTGGGCTGGGCTCCCAGTGCTCAGTTTTAAATTAGACCCTCTCACTACCCATTGTTTCCCCTTCCACATTACCCCATTATCCAATTCGAAACACTTTTGGTGGAGTAAGAAAATACATACCAGACAATTGTCCAGGAAACTGATGCCAATACTGTGTCAAAATACCAATCGCAGGTGTCCTACAGGTGTTCCACGAGAGCTGGGGCCTGAATTGAGTGAACTATTTCAGCACCTCAGTTCTGATCTTTCTTATAGTGATTATTGTCCAGAGCAATGATTTGAAGATGGAAGACTGATTGGTTTAAGGTGTGTCAAAAAGGAAGTCTTAACATTTTTCTTCCTCTACCAGAATGAAAATGAGAACATATGAAATAGAGGGAAAGAACCTTCGATTCAGTAATAAATAAGAAACTTTAGCAAATACAGCTCTCATTTTTCTTTCTTTTTTTTTTTTTTTTTAATTGTTGGGGATTCATGAGTGTATAAGAAACCATGTTACACTGATTGCATTTGTTAGGTAACATCCCTCTTACAATCGTGTTTTGCCACCAAAAGGTGAGGCACACACCAAGACTTTTTTTTTTATTTAGACCCCACCACTCTCCTTCCAATATGAATCATTCATAAATCCCATCCCTAATTTAAGGGAAAATGCCACAAATTGTGTGGAAGTGATGTAGGAAAATAACATATCCTTTTATGTATTGCTGTGTGATTTTGTTAGGTTTTTTTAATTTATGATTTATACATGGACACATGAGGTGGTGTGCTTACATTATTTTCAGAGCAATTATACATAATAAAAATACATGTATACACATCTTTTTGTATGGGCTAGTTAGCCAAAATGTTTCGTGATTTGATTAAAGAAACAAGTTTTAGAAAAAATTCCAAGAAAAAAAAGAAACATGCATTTCATGATAGATAAATGGCAATTTTCATATATCTCCAGAAGAAAAATATGAGAAATTTCTGGAGATTTCCTGAGTCACTTTCTATAATTCCTGCTATTCAAAGTGTGGTCCACAGATCAGCAGCTTGAACCTCACCTGGGAGCTTATTGAAATGCAGATTCTTGAGTTGCATGTTAGACATAGTGGTTCAAAACCAGCACTTAGTTTTAAATTTTTAATCTCTTTTTTGAGACAGAGTCTCATTTTGTCCCCTTGGTAGAGTGCTCTGGCATCATAGCTCACAGTAACATCAAACTCCTGGGCTCAAGTGATCCTCTTGCTTCAGCCCCCCAGTAGCTGGGACTTCAGGCACCTGCCACCGTGTTGGGCTATTTTTAGAGATGGGGTCTTGGTCTTGCAGGCTGGTCTTGAACTCATGAGCTCAAGCAATCCACCCATCTTGCCCTCTTAGAGGGTTAGGATTTCAGGCATGAGCCAACACACCTGGCCCAAAACCAGAACTTTAAAATATCCCCAGCTTATTCCTGGGGGAATAAGGAAAGTTTGAGAAGCACTTTTCTAGATATCAATGATTCTCAGTTATAGCACCTGAATCCTGATGGAGCAAAATTTTAAGCTCTAGCACTGCGGTGATACTTGGGGTTGAAAATCATAGATTCTTCTATAAAACCTTCAGAACACAGATAGCAAACATCTATGACCTAACATAAAGCTGGGGAAATCATGGCCATGTGAAATATAGCATATAATCTGTCTGACTCTAAGTGAGGCAGAAATTCCACAATAGGTCACCAGCTATTCCTCAGGGATAGTAATATACCCTTGGCATCTCAACCCCAAGTCAGAGAGGAGCTTGGACTGGCCATTATTGCTTCAGTGAAGTAGAGAATAAGAAAGGGTGTGGAGGGCCTGGGAACAGGGACAGGAATGAGAGGGAGAGCAGAAGGCTGGACAAGAGAGTCAACAGCTTAGGTGTATCTTGGCAGCCAATCGTGAGTCTTAAACCTTTGTAAATAGGTGAAGTAGGAAGGGTAAAGACATCCCCATTCCGAGGCTCACCAAATCCAGGGAACTGGCAGTCTGGATAACATCACACTCAGAGACTAGAAAGGCTCTTTCTTGGCTTGTAAAGGAGACAGCACAGTGTGTCATGAGCCACCAGGACACCCTGCTAACTCCTCCATTTCCTGCCAGGTTTTAGTGCCAGAGGACTTGCCCTCAGGCCACGAGTCCCGTCAGCACCGTCAGCATTTACGTGTCAATTCCAAAGTGGCAATTTTGGGAAGAAAAGAGCCAATTGTCTGATATACTTAAAAGAATCATCTAAGGGTCTTTAACCTGTTAACAATGCACTGACAAACCCTGAGTTTGCTGTTGTTGAAAATAATGCTGGGGCCAGAACTGAGATTGCAGATTGATTGATTTTTTTAATTTAATATTTGTTCATGGGGAGGCTGGCTTCTTTATTGTGGCGGCACCTGCTAGTGCCATTATAGTTACAAGGCCTATTGGAGAGGCTTTATGGTGAAGGCTTATTTCTATTATAAATACTGGTTGGGGTGGGTGGTTAATATCCCAACAGTTTCCTGTGATACTGGGCTCAATCAAGTCTGGCCCACATTGTTAAATCACACATGTCATCTTTATACAAAAAAAAATAAAAATAAAAACTTAACTGTTGTGCCAAGTATGACATTACTAATTTAGGTTTCAGAGTAAATATTATCCAAGTCAATCCTTAATCACTAATTTCAGATCAAGGATTATTAAATTGAGTCTTAATAACTGAAAATAATATAAGATGGATATATTACAAAAGTATACACATTTGATCGCTGGAAACTACTAACTCAGACCAGCAACTCAGCACACAGATTTTCATTTGCTTAAAGAATAATCATACTATTCATACTTTGACTTCCTAAACTCAAATGCATACTGCAAAGTATATATTTACATGATGTGCTAGCAAGCATATATTCTATTTCTCCATACTATTAGCTCCAGGTAAGTTTTACCTTAGAAAATTGAAGTTTTCATTCTGCACGGAGTACCCTAATGGTTAGGAGCATGGGCAAGAGGTGAGATATATTCCAACCCCAGTGGCTTTGCTGTTTCAGCCCATTTCCAACTGTGTAACCATGAGCTGGTTAATTAACCTCTCCACATTTCATCTAACCATATTATTCTAACAAAAGTTATAATGGTATCCACCATTGTTGTTATAAAGACTCAATGGGGAGATAGATGATTAATTCCAGGACAGGTGTAAGGAAAGTACAGTATTTTGTTTTTCTGGAAATTCTGGAATATTTTGTTTTTCTGGAAAACATGGAAGTGCTGAAAGAATGGTGGATATATGTGGAAAAAGAAGAATAGTCCATGTCTAAATCTCTAAACTTCTGAATATGTTACTTTACATAACAAAAGGAGGTTGAGGTTGCAGAGAGAATTAAGGTGATTAATTAATTAGTTGACTTTAAGGAGTTTAGCCTGGATCATCCAGATGAGTCCAGTGTAATCACAAAAGCCCTTAAAAGTGTGATAGGGGAGCAAAATAGAGATCAGACTGAAAATTGAAGATGCTAGACTCCTGGCTTTGAAGATAGAAGGATGAGGCCACCAGCCAAAGAATGAGGGCAGCCTATAGAAGCTGGAAATGGTAAGGAAACAGATTCTCCTCTACAGGTTCCAAAAAGGACGTAGCCCTGCCAATATCTTCACTTAGCCCAGTGAAGCCTATTTCAGAATTCTGACCTGCAGAACTTGAAAATAATATATTTATGTTATTTAGTCCACTAAGCTTGTGGTAATACAGCCATAGGAAACAAATACACCTGTCAAGAAAACAGGATCCAGCTTGCATGTATACAGAGAGAGAATGATAAAACAACAGTAAACATTTGAGGAACCTGGATAAAAGGTATAAAAAAATTCTTTGTGCTAAATGCAGTTTTCACAGTATGTTTGATATTATGTCAAAATTAAGTTTCGAAAAGGAAAAATAAATATTCTATGAGGAGCAGTCAGATGTTTAGCATCTATGCCCAATTCTACACAGCCAGACAGGTCCCTCTCTGATCTCAGAAAGAGATTGGAGTTTCAGTCTATTAAAAGGCTCAGACCTGGAACCACTATGCAAGCAGAAGGGAAACCAAGTATTGAGTACTGTGCACAAACTCTACTTGTCAATGGTGGGACCCCCCCAATCCCTTCCTCCCTTCTCTAAGGTTTAACACACACAGCCTGCTTGATGTCCCACTTTCTCCCCATTGACAGAAGTTTGAATTACCCCTCTCTGGAGAAAATAAGCAGTCCCAAAGAAGAGACCTACAGATACAATCAGAGATCCCCCAGTGGAAAAGCAAGGCTGCTGCTCAGTTAAACCCCAGGCTGAGGGGATTCACTTACAACACTGTAGTAGGCAAAATAATCATTCCTCAGAAATATTCATTACCTAATCCCTGAAATCCATGAATATGTAGGTTCTGTGACAAAGGGGTATTAAACTTGCAGATGGAGTTGTTAACTAGTCAACTAAAATGGGGGAAATTGCCTGGATTACCTAGGTGTACCTAATGTAATCACAAGGATCTGAAAAAATAAAAGAGGGAGAGAAAAGAGGAATGTTAGAAAAAGATGTGATTATGGGATAAAATGAGCAACAAGATGTTTAAAGGACTCAACCGCATCATCTCTGACTTTGAAAATGGAGAAAGGGACCATAAACCAAGGACAGACAGTTTTCCATATTCTGCATAAACCTTGGTTTCTGCATAAACCAAGGAAAACAGATTCTGCCTTAGAGCCTCCAGAAAGGAAAGCAGCCCTACCAACACCTTTCATTTTAGCCTGTAAGACCCATATCAGACTTCTAACCTATACAATTGTATGATAATAAATTTGTGTTGCCTTAAGCTCCATATTTGTGGCCATTTATTAAGGTGGCAATAGAAAAACTAATATAAATACATACACACACACACACACAGAGTTTCCATTTGGCTTTATGTAGTCTTCATCTTGAATGTAAATGCACAACCAAGTATCATCAAAAATTTTAAAGGTGCTTTAACATGAAGCACAGAGATAAAAACAGAAGAAACATAAACAATAAAGAAGGCAATAATGCTCCAAGAGAAATAAGTGGACATATTACATCAATGAAACAAGAACAAAGTACTTTTTACTTATTGTATTTACCTAACACTTATTATGTGCTAGGCATTGTACTAAGTATTCTCCAATATTAGACCATGACAGCTCTAAATATTTTATAAAAAAGAAAACAAGCACAGAAAGGTTAACTTGACCAAGATGACACAGCAGAGTTGGGTTATGAACAAAGGCAGTCTGGTTCCAGAACTCATGTAAGAAAACTTAGTAGTCAAAAATAAAATAGCAGAAATTGAAAACAAAACTAAATGGGTTGAAACATAAAATTGGGGCAATATTTTAGAAAGAAAAATATATAAAGAGATCAAAGATAGAAAAGAAAACATAAGGAACTCTGCAAATTCAACAACCAACTAATAAGAGTTTCAGGAACCAAGAACAGAGAAAACAGAGGAGAAAAAAATTATTTTTAAAAATCATTCAAGAAGTGTTTCAGAATAGCTGGACATGAAAGGACCTATAGAGTGCCCTGTTAAAAACAAAATATAAGTAGTCAAGCCACACTGAAATTCCAAAATAGCATATAAAAAGAAGACCTACAAGTTTTCTGAGGAGAAATATAGCATATCCCATACAAAAGATTAAAAAACTACTGAAGCATATTTCTCAATGGCAGCACTAAAAGCTAGCAGATAGTATGTGATACTGTCAAAATCTCAGGTGAAAATCATTTCCATACCAGAATTCTATACCCAGACAAACTATCCATCAAGTGTGAGACAGAATAAAGACATATTAAGATAAAAAGTTCTCAAAACTTTGCCTCCTATGTACTGCTTCTCAGGAGGTTCATGAGGATAACAAAATAAGAAAATAAAACCAAAGAGAAAAACATGGAAACCAGGAAATAGGCAATCCCAGTGATGACAGTAAAAGGAGATAACGGCTGTGCAGTAACCTACAGAACAACTCATTCATACACGAACAGGACAATCAAAAGATCTAGTCTCCTAGAATAACAAGAACAAAAAAAAAGTAACTGGTATATTATTGAACATACTACAGAGAACTGAGAGAAGTGTTAGTGTTTTTAAAGAGTTTGAAGAAAAAAATAAATAATCGTTGTAGTTACACAATAATTAGCTTTCTAGTTACATAGAAAGCTATTAACTAGTTTAAAAATGAAGCCATTATTAACTTCAAGTAAAATCAAAAGTGCTAAAAAAAATTTTCAGCTGTAAATAATATTTCTAAGATCAAAATAATGTGAATGCTGAAACTGACTTTTTCAAGACATTTGAAACAATTATAACGAAAGGAAGGGAAGATGGAAACAGATATGATAGGAAAGCTGAATCCTCATCTTCCAAGGTAGGAAGTCAATAAATAACGTGTAAAACTGAGAATTCAAGATATTGAAAGAGGCAGCAAGAAGGCACTGTCTATGAACCAGGAAACAGCCCTCCCCAGACACCAAATCTGCCATCACCTTGATATTGGACTTCCCAGCCTCCAGAACGGTGAGCGGTAAATTTCTGTTGGTTATAAGCCACCCAGCTAATGCTATTTTTGTTATGGCAGCCCAAACATTCTAAGATAAGCAAGAAGACACTTTGGCTAAAGATAATTCCTGTTAATATTGTAACCATATACTTCAGATCCTGTTCAACTTTTCATTTACTTTTCATCTGTTCATTTATTTATTCATTCAAAAAAATTGAGCACCTACTATGTGACAGACACTTTCTGGCAAAGGATCAAAAAAGACGAAACTCCCTACCTTTAAAGCACTCACATTCCTTTTGGAGAGACATAAATTTTGAGACAAACACAACAGGATTTGTTGATATACTTTACATGAGGTGGAAAAACAGGAATGAAAAGTGATTTCAAAATTTTGGATCAAAGCAATGCAACTGTCAGTTATCATCAACTAATAGAAGAAAAGCTGTGGAAGGAGCAGGCTTTGGTGGGAAGATAAGAGTTAAATTTTGGATTTAAGATTGAGATGCCTATTGCAAATTCAAAAAGCAATGTCAAGTATACATTTGGATGTACAAGTCCAGAGTTTAAAGACAAGGTCTGCTCTGAAGATAAAATACTTAATAAATGACATACTGGTTAGGGTTCAGAGCAGAATGGAGAAACCACTCCAGGTATTTGAGGCCAAAACTTACAAATTTGTTAGAAGAGCTGGAAGAACAAAATTCTGGAAACATTACTGAATATTTTTATTCTGAAGTCTCTCCACCATACCTAGAATCCAGAAGTCAAGAAACTGCTACCACCACAATCACTCATACCTCACACTCATGGGATTGGCAAAGAGATATGAAATGTGGAGTCCAGCGGCTCACATCTCTTGTATGTCAAATAGGACTTCCCTAGGAGAATGTCTTCAGCTTCCTTTCAGCCTTTTACTTCTCATATGAGTACTGCCCATTAGCAGAACCTAAATTGTATTCATAATCTAAGCTGCAAGGGAGTCTAGGAAATACAGTTTTTAATCTTCAAGCACCTGACATACAGAGGGGTAACATAAAGGGAGCCACAGGGATGTCAAATGACAACAGACTCATCTAGCATAAATGGTATTTAAAGCCATAAGACTGGGAGATCATCAAGGAAATAGAGGAGAACCAAAGATTAATCTTAGGATCATTTCAGCATCAAGAAAATGAGGAGGTAGAAGAAACTGACAAAGGGCCTATGAGGTAGATGAAACACAAAGATAGTATCTCCTCCTGGGAGTCAAAGGCAGACAGTGCCTCAAGAGGGGAAGTGAAGATCGGTCCATTACCTCCAGATGCTATAAATGTTTAACATTTTATTTATTTTTTTTTATTTTTAATTATTTTTTATTAAATCATAACTTTGTACATTGATGCCTTTATGGGGTTCAGGATACTGCTTCAATATACAATGTGAAATGCTTACATTGAACTAAGTAACACATCCATCACAATTATACTCATTTCTT
>CAUYRH010004458.1:0-25045 GCA_963574655.1 Perodicticus potto | reverse complement strand
CCCTTCGAGGACTCCCAGGTAGACTTTACTGAAATGCCCAGGTTTAGAGGGAACAAGTACTTGCTGGTGATGGTCTATCAGACTTGGAAGAGGTAAAAGCTTTCCCCATCAGGATAAAAGGACTCCTGAAGTAGTAAAATATTGCCCGGAGAAATCATCCCATGGTTTAGGTTGCCACTCTGGTTTAAACTTGACAATGGGCTAGCCTTCGTGCCAGAACTAATGCAAATAGTAAGCTAAAGTTTTGAATAACTTATAGGCCTCAAAGCTTAGACAGGGTAAAGTGCATTAACAGGACCATAAGAGCTGAAATTGGTAAACTCTGCCAGGAAGCAAAGCTTAATTGAATACAGGCCTTGCCACTAGTGTATTTCAAAGAGGCCTCTGTCAATCCTTTGCAATTTAGCAGGAATTCCTAAAAAAACTGAGAAACACTGAATTGAGTAGACAAAAATCCCAGAAAGAGTAACAAGGAAAATCTCCACTGGGATGATTAACTGTGTTCTATTTAGTTTTTTGTGTCTGTACATCCTTTCTCTCTGGAGGATCAAACGGACCAAGTCTAGGTCTAGAATCAGAAACTGGTCCCCCTGAGACCAAGGTAGAGAGGACTTCCCACCATTATCCTTACCACATGCACAGCAGTGAAGATGGAAGGAATCCTCACTTGGAGTCATCACGGCTGGCTGAATAGGACTTCACTGGCCCTTGGGAAGTAAAAGTAACTTTTAGGACAGTCAACATGTCCTGCTCCAGCCACATGCTGGAAGCTGGCTGGTCAATGCACGGCTAAAGCCTGAGGAAACTCCTCGAGGGACTTGTCTTAATTGGACTTTTGGACTTTGGGAAAAGGAGGGAAAATGTCACAGGGAAAAGTAAAAACTTGTATGTATATTAGCCCACCACCACGGTACTATTAAGGCCTGAGTAAGGAATCCAAGAAGTCACAATCCCTCAGACCTCAGTGCTAAAAAGTAATTAATATCAGCACCTGCAGAAACAAGCTGATATTGAGACCCCAAATTAAGATATATTGGAGTCTCAAAAGGTGGGAATGAGAGAGGATACCCGAGAGGGGTGAGGTCTGGGAGAACAGGTTTTGTCAAGGGGAGCACAAGGACACACTTGCAGGGTCCTCTCCATGGTGACTCAGCTCTTAGGAATTTGTAACTTCCTGGAACTTGGAAATTTTCAAGTTCTGTGAAATCCTATAGTTCTGCGGGGGCTGGACTAGCATCTCCCACTAGATTCAAACTGGCCAATGAGAAGGGTACCTGTGGGGTGGAACTTCTTGACTGTCTATAAAAAAGGGAAGATCAAGCTAGACAGGGAGTGCGGCCATTTGAAATTTGTCTATGCCGTAAGCTCCCAGCTGGTGAATAAAGCCCTTCCTCTTATAAAAGTGGTGTTTGGGTGCTCTTTCTCTCCATTGGGCCTTGTCTTCCTGCAACAGTAAGGTTATTTATTTAGTTGGTTGATAGAATGATAAAATGGGAAATATATTTTGGCTTCAAGGAAATACTTTTTGGTTTCAAGAAAATACTGTATACTGGAGGCCAAAGAAGTTGTTTGTGGTATTCCAAAGATACCCTAAAACTTACCCTAAAACTATAATCCCTGTGGATAAGAATCTGAGATGCACATGATACAGATTTAGCTGAGTGAATATTCAGTTCACTTTCCCTTTCTTCTGAGCTATCTAGTATCTTAGAGTTATAATATTTTATTCTACTTCTGAATATGGCCCAACAGTTGGGAGTATATATCTTTTCTCTTATATTTCTAACATCTCATATATTCTAGGTATCTATTAATATTTAAAGAGGGGAGTAGTGCCTCGATTTGTTGAGTGGCTGTTCACCAACGATACGCAGTCCGACATGATGGAAGCAAATCTTTGTAAAGACCCTGACAAGCAAGACCATCACCCTGAAGATGGAGCCCAGTGACACCACTGAGTATGTGAAGGCCAAGACCCAGGATAAAGAAGGGATCCCTCCCAACCAGCAGAGGCTCATCTTTGCAGGCAAGCAGCTGGAGGATGGTCACACTCTTTCTGACTACAACATCCAGAAAGAGTCAACCCTGCACCTCGGTCCTCCGTCTGAGGGGTGGCTGCTAATTTTCCAGTCTTACATTCACAGTGCCCAATGACGACATTACTCTGCACTAAAGCTATTTGCCCCAATTTAAGTTTAGAAATTACCAGTTTCAGTAATAGCTGAACCTTTGCACATTGTTAATAAACGTTTTGTTGCACAGTAACAAAAAAAAATATATTTAAAGAGGAGATTAAGGAATGAGAGAAGGAGAACAAAGGACAAATAGGAGGGAGGGAAAGGAGGCAAATTAGTCCACGACCACTGAACTTTGTTTTCCTTCTTTTCTTTTTCAACATTTTTATCAGTGACCAGATGACATCTTTATCAGTGCCCAGTGCCTCCTGCCCTTTGAAGTTTACTCCTGATTATAGCGATGTTTGTTAATGCTCACAGGACTTGTTTTGTGTTTTAACCTTTTCTATTTCTGTCTGCTGAAACGAATTTATATGCGGTTTCGAAATCTTTATAGATCTGTTGGATACTGGTTCTCACACTCCTTTTTTTTTTTTAATAATTTTATTTACTTATTTATTTTTTGTTTTGTTTTGTTTTGCAGTTTTTGGCCAGGGCCAGGTTTGAACCTGCCACCTCCAGTATATGGGGCCGGCACCTTACTCCTTGAGCCACAAGCGCCGCCTCCTTTTTTTTTTTTTGTGCTCCAAACTCTCCTTGCGGAACAAGGTTAGTGTTTAGACATCCTTCTACATTCCACAGATATCTGATTAATAATTAAAGTGTATAGTATAGCGTAAAGATTGTATATAAAAAGGGGATATAAAAATGGAAGGAGTATTATGAGGTAGGATAAGTTAGGCATTGTGTTTTGGGATAAGTAACATCTGAACTGCAGAGAATATACACGTGTGTGTGTGCCGTATGTGTTGGAGGGGACGGATGAAAGAGGGCAGCAATTTCTGAGGCATAAATGATGCAGCCCACAGAGAAAAGAATTCTATCTCTTCATACCACAAACCAGAAACAATTAAAAAACTAAAATGGGGGCCGGTGCCTGTAGCTCAGTGGCTAGGGAGCCAGCCACATATACCGGGGCTGGCAGGTTCAAACCCAGCCCTGGCCTGCCAAAGAACAAGGACAACTGCAACAAAAAAAATGGATGGGTGTTGTGGAGGGCACCTATAGTCCCAGCTACTTGGGAGGCTGAGGCAAGAGAATCACTTAAGCCCAAGAGTTTGAGGTTGCTGTGTGCTGTGACGCCACGACACTCTACCAAGGGCAACATTAATAAGACACTGTTTCAAAAAAACCAAAGCAAAACAAAATTAAAATGGGCTAAGACCAGAGTGCTCCTCATCTAAAAGCCAACAGAGCCTCCTTACCTAGTAATGAGCTCCTCTGCCGCCTGGGAGCACAGTTGCATCTGTGACACCTCTTCAGTGGCCAAGTCCACAGCATGTTGGATGTACAAGTGGGTTCGAAGAACTGGTTTACCAGAATCACATTTCTGTTTATCCTCCCAAGACTTTAGAGTGCTTTCAAAGGCCTATTTAAAATCAATATTGCAATGAATTGTTAGTTTAGAATGTTGAGGATCCAGTAAATGTGTACTTAGGTAAAAGTATAATTGCTTTTGCTCTAATCTACCAACTCATTAAATAAATTGCAAGTATAAAAAAAAGACATTTTGAAGTTTTCCAGTGTACCACCACAAATGCTGATGAATACAGGCAGTCCCCGGGTTATGAACAATACAGGTCTATAGATTTGTTCTTAAATTGAACCTCTATGTACGTTTACCTATTACCTATAATTGGCTCCAGTTGTAAGTGGGAGTCATGTGTCAGTCAGATGTTTATAACTTGGGACTTACTGTAATAGGCTTCATTCATAAGTGCAAGTTGCATGTAAGTTGGATGTTTGTAACTTGGGGACTGCCTGTGTATCACTGAAAAGTTAAAAGAAGATTTTATACTTCAATGGGAAGAATATTGTCAATCTTATTTGTTACAGGTTGACCTTAATGAAAAACGCATGTTCTGGAAAAGGCAAAAGTATGGAGATAGTAAAAAGATCAGTAATTGACAGGGGCAGGGTAAGGTGGACAGGAATGAATAGGTAGAACACAGGGAATTTTTAGGGTAGTGAAACTATTCCATATGACACTGTAATGGTGAATACAAGTGATTATACCTTTGTCCAAATCCAGATTAAAACTCAAAGAGCAATGTAAATTATGGGCTCTGGTTACTAAAAATGTATCAATATTGGCTCATCAATTGTAACAAATGTGTCACATTAATACAAAGTGTTAGTAACAGGTGAAATTATGTATGTAGGAAAGAGGGAGGAGGAAGTATGTGGGAATATAAATTAGAATTCTCTGTACCTTCTGCTCAATTTTTCTATAAATCTAAACTGCTCTAAAAAACAAAGTCTTGATTTTTTTTTTTTTATTTTTTGAGACAGAGTCTCAGGCTATCTCCCTGGGTAGAGTGCCATGGTGTCATAGCTCACAGCAAACTCCAACTCTTGGGCTCAAGTAATCCTCTTGCCTCAGTTTTTCTATTTTTAGTAGAGACGGGGATCTTGCTCAGGGTGATCTCAAACTCATGAGCTCAAGCAATCCACCAGCCTCAGTCTCCCTGAGTGCTAGGATTACAGGTATGAGCCACTGGACCCAGCCCCAAGTCTTAATTTTTTAAAAACTAAATAAAAAAGCCAGGCATAGTGGCTCATGCCTGTAATCCTTGTACTCTGGGAGGCCAAAGCAGGGGGATCCCTTGAGCTCAGGGGTTCAAGACCAGCCTGAGCAATAGCAAGATCCCATCTCTACTAAAAACAGAAAAACTGAGGCAAGAGGATGGCTCGAGCCCAAAATCTTGAGGTTGCTGTGAGCTATAATGCTACGACACTCGTCAAGGCACCAGAGTGAGACTCTGTCTCAAAAAAAAAAAAATTAAAAAAAAAAAAAAACCTAAATAAGTATTTGTTTGTATTTAAAATCACAATGACCTAAATATCAGGTTTAAAAGACAATTTAAATCTTTTTTCTCGTTTTCTATTTTTCAGAACCATTTCAGACTTTTAAAAAACAACTTGATAAAATTCTGGAAGCACATCCTTTGTTACTTACTCTATCCCTTGTTAGCATCTGAGCTCTGTTTTTATGCACGATTTTGATAATCCCCGGAGGCTGGACCCATGCTTCACCGTCTACCTGCACTGGGACTCCCTCATCACCAAATATAGTGATTTTTACTGTACGGCACTGAAATAAAGCAAACAAGTTTAGAGCACAAATCACCCTGAGAAACCAACACTCAATCTGCATTCAGGCTGGAGTATTAGTAGACTCTACAGGATGAAACGCTATGCTCCGCTACTTATGATGGCGTGGTAAATGACATGACAAGTGCAGTGTAGGAGTCATTTGGAGTAGCTTCCTCCCAACACTCTGTGGCCCAAGAAAGCTCAGTCAGGTTTGATTAGAGAAACCAACCTGGGCGATTCGATGATGCTGCAGTTTAATGACCCTTGACACTGCCATTTGCATGCTATCAAATATCGCAACGACTTCCAGGATCTTGTCATCAAATGATGGTGCAGCAAATATCTGCAAGGAAAAACTACATTACTTTTCCACTGAAGGTTCAGGTGAAATGGCGCATGAAACAATATAAATCCTGCTATGTACATAGACGGAGGGTGCCCCAAAAATGTATACACACTTGAAGAAAGAAAAAAACTGTATTAAATTTGTAATACTCAAGTTGCGTTTGACTTCTGCAATTACAAGGTGCTCAGTGCAACTTGTATTCAGATTTGTGTATATTGAGTATTACAATTTAAGTATATGTATATTTAAAACTTATTTTAAAAAGTATTATTAGGAATTGCTTTCTCTTTTGTTTTGTGATTTTTTTTGAGGTGAAATATAAGTTTTTGTGTGAGTAGTACTATTATACCTATCTTGAGTGTCTTGCTTGTACTGTATCACATCATACCTTTGTTTAACTCTTAATAAACTGTTCATTTGTTAAAAAAAAAGTATATTAGGAAATGAAAATCCAAGAAAAGAAACCTGTGAGAATGGCTTAAAACAAACAATTATTGTTTAAAGAGGGTTTTTAAACACACATGGATATGATACCCATACCTCTCATAAAGCTCTCATAGGACCAGTTAACTAATGTATTTCTAAATATTAATAATTCATCTTGGTATAAAGGGTGTTAAATATCTGTTCAGACATAATTCAAATGTCTTGAGAAGATGATGCATGTAAATTTTGGGAAATCTCAGAAACCTGATATGGTTTCATAAGGTTAAAATTAATGAACATGCCAATTATGATCCAGTTCACTTGGTATGTTCTAAGGGAAATCTTCCAAGGTGGTACACACAATATGCACATGCATTTTAGATTTTAAAACAACATCTTAGGGTACTTGGGAGTACAGAAACAGAAGCCTCAGAGGATAAAAATCAAGTAGGCTTACTTTGTCTTCACATTAGATGCATTTTCACAATGTCAATTTAATATTTTAACTGTAGGTTGTATTCGTTCTTTTTACTCTCTCTTTTATTTTTATTTTATGCTGTTTTTTATTTTTTTAGAGATAGAGTCTCACTCTGGTACCCTTGGTAGAGGGCTGTGGCATCATAGCTTACAGCAACCTCAATCTCTTGGGGTCAAGTGATCCTCTTGACCCAGCCTCCTGAATAGCTGGGACTATAGGTGCCTGAGACAATGCCCAGTTAGTTTTTCTATTTTAGTAGAGACAGGGTCTTACATTGCTCAGGCTGGTCTCAAACTTCTGAGCTCAAGCAATCCACCCAGCCATTTTTACTCTCTCTTTTACTATATCATAAGGAATATGCTTCTAAAAAAATATTCAGTATAAAGTAGAATTCTAATTAAAACTTTCACTGAAAGTATCAAGAGTATGAATTTGCTGACACTGATAATGTCTTATAATTTTTTTTTTAAATAAGATCCTCTCAATTTAACACCTGCCTCAGCTATTTACTAACTGTGGAAAGTTTACCTTCATTTCTTCAGTAGTAAAATTCAGATAAAAAAAAACGGGGGTATTGGCAGCGCCTGCGGCTCAGTGAGGAGGGCACCAGCTCCATATACTGAGAGTGGTGGGTTCGAACTCAGCCCTGGCCAAACTGCAACAACAACAAAAATAGCCAGGCATTGTGGCGGGCACTTATAGCTACTCAGGAGGCTGAGGCAAGAGAACTGCCTGAGCCCAAGAGCTGGAGGTTGCTGTGAGCTGTGATGCCACAGCACTCTACCAAGGGTGACAAAGTGAGGCTCTGTCTCTTAAAAAAAAAGAGAGAAAGTGGATATTAAACAACAAACATGAAACCATGAAGCTCCGACAACACTGTCTGATTTCTTAGTGGGTATTCAGGGAGTGTCAGATTTGTTTGTTTGTTTGTTTTTGACAGGGTCTTGCTGTTGCCTAGAAGCAGTGTAGTAGTGTCACCATAGCTCACAGCAACTTCAAACTCCTGGGCTCAAGCAATCCTCCTCTCTCAACTTCCCAAGTGGCTGGGAATAGAGGCACCTGCCACTGTGCTGGGCTAATTTTTGGTAGAGATGGGAGTCTCATTCATGCATAGGCTGATCTTAGACTCCTGACTTCAAGTGATCTTCTCTCCTTGGCCTATCAGCGTATTAGGATCACAAGCATGAGCCACCATACCTGGCCAGCTGTATTTATCTTAATCCCACTAATTTTTCCCCTTCTAAATATTTAAAGCAGTGATAGGTTAGCAAAAAAATACTGATTGCTAGGGCAAGTTTTTACATTCCAATAGGATTGGAATATATTCATATCATGAAAACTACAAATACTTTTCAATTTAAAAGGTATAAGTACTTTAACCCCTCCCTATCCTCCTAAGAGCCCTGAGAAAATGGATCAGTGGGAACCATTATATCATAAACTCAAATCAATGTATGTTGAGTCTTCAAATAATATGATAATATCTCTTCTTTTCAACGCTGTATTTATTTTAATAAGTGTGCTGTCTCATAGTCTTTTTAGAGCAATTAATTACATTTGTGAGGTTGTATTTTTTTCCTTTTTTTAAATATAAGAAAGTATAAAAAGAACCAAGAGCTCTCTCAGTATTTCTAAAAAATATAAAATACACATACATACACACACACACGTTCAGAAAATAAAGAATACTGAAAAGTATTGTGGTAGGCAGAATAATGCCCCCTTCCCACCCCCAAACTGTCCATGTCCTAATCCCCTGGACCTGTGGATGACTGTGTCACCTTAATGGCAAAAGAAGCTTTGCAAATGTGATTAAATTAAGGACTTTGAGATGGGGAGATTATCTTTAATGATCCAATAGGCTCAAGGTAATCACACAAGTCATTAAAAGTGGAAGGGGAACAGAAAGGGAGGTCAGAGCGATGCAATGTGAGGACTTTTCCTGCCTTTGTTGACTTTGAAGATGCAAGAAAGAATGTGGGCAGCCTTGAAGAGCTGAGAGGGCAGGGAAACAGATTCTCCCCTAGAGCCTCCACAGGGAAACACAGGCCAGATGACAATCTGATTCTAGCCCAGTAGACCTCTATGTGTCAGACCTCAATCATACAGAACTAGAAGGTGCTAAATTGGTGTGAGGTTGCTCAACTTGTGCTAATTTTGTTACAGCAACAATAGAAAACTAACACAGGTGGGAACTAAAAAGAGTAAAACTGTCCTTTCTTTATTTTCTAAATCTACTGTCCAAAAGTAGATTCTCTTACGTTCATCCAGAAAATTACTACATATGTCCCAAGATCAGCATATCTATATATTCAACATAAGAAAACTTATACCCACAAGAGACCATTCAAATAAAAACTGAAATCTATTCCACACCTCTTCTATTCTGACATGAAATTAAATTAGTATTAAAAAACACATTTTAGGTGGTGCCTGTGGCTCAAAGGAGTAGGGTGCCAGTCCCATATGCTGGAGGTGGCAGGTTCAAACCCAGCCCTGGCCAAAAAACCACAAAAAAAAAAACCCAAACAAACACATTTTAAAAAGTGAGTATTCCAATAATTCGATTATTTTTGAGGAAACAAATGATTTACTATCATTAAGCTACTTACATCATCCTCTTTAGTTCCACCCCAGAAGTTAGTGCCTCCAGCATAGCTGGGGATGTTCAACACTGCTATGCCTTGCAAACTGGGGAGAGGAATATACTGCCCATCACACTGTAAGGTAAAAAATGTACAGATTAATTAGGTAAAGAGGGCAAAACTACTAGTTTGGAAGACACTAAAATACCCCAAACAAAAGGTTATGGAGCTGAATGTGTTGGTGATGTCTGCTCTCCTGTTGATATATTCCTACATGTCACAAAATCTTTTATCTTATTTTTTTCATGAAAAAAATTAAAGTAAAAATAACTACAGCAGACGCTGATACAGAAAACTGATTTTAAGAAAATGTTATACCTCCTTCCTCTAAGGCCAGGCAGTACTTTTCTTCAGTCTTTTTCAGGTCACTTATGATATTCTCGCTTGTGTTATAGTCCTCTCTGTACTTATTTTAAGCATCTTTTTGAAAGTAGGCTGTGTAAGGGCAGACTCTGGTCCCACCCATCTCACTTAGTACCTTTCACAGTCCTGGGTACACTGATGGTGCTCCATACCCACCTGGGAACTGGCTACACTCAAAACTGAGTTTTTCAAGTAGTCAGAGAACCAAAGGCAAGCAAAAATACATTACTGCTTATATGTGGGGGGAGATATGGTTGCTGAAATGACATGATATGAATAAATTCTTACTGAAGAAAAGCAGAATTGTTATCTGTTCATAAATTTAAAAATTAATGCTGTATGCTTTTTTTTGTACATTGCTGGTGTTCAATGCATATTTGTTTTTCTGTTAGAGATGGAGTCTTGCTCTGTTGCCCGCCCCCGGAGCACACTGGAATGATCATAGCTCACCGCAGCCTTGAGAAGCAATCATCCTGCCCCAGTCTACCAATTAGATGGGATTACAGGCACACACTCCCATGCCTGGCTACTTTTTCCTTATTCTATTAACTCTTAAATAAAGCCTACTTGACTACTGAGGTGACGACCAGTTAAACAACTGATTTCAAAAAATTACTTGGGCAGTGCCTGTGGCTCAGTGAGTAGGGCGCCGGCCCCATATACCGAAGGTGGCGGGTTCAAACCCAGCCTCAGCTGAACTGCAAAACAGAAAAATAGCCGGGTATTGTGGGGGGCGCCTGTAGTCCCAGCTACTCGGGAGGCTGAGGCAACAAAATCCCCTAAGCCCAGGAGTTGAGTTGGAGGTTGCTGTGAGCTGTGTGACGCCATGGCACTCTATCAAGGGCAATAAAGTGAGACTCTGTCTCTACAAAAAAAAAAAAAATTACGTAGGAAAAATGACTATAATTTGTTATATAAATTATATGAGGATCATATTGAATATTTTAATCAGCTTTTTAACCAAACCATTTAACATTTCTCTCATTGAAAATTTAATCCAATAGGCTTGGTGCCTGTGGCTCAACGGGATAAGGTGCCAGCTATGTGCACCTGAGCTGGTGGGTTCGAATCCAGCCCGGGCCCGCCAAACAACCATGATGGCTGCAACCAAAAAATGGCCGGGCGTTGTGGCGGGCACCTGTAGTCCCAGCTACTTGGGAGGCTGAGGCAAGAGACTCGCTTGAGCCCAGGAATTGGAGGTTGCTGTGAGCTGAGATGCCACAGCACTCTATCCAGGATGACAGCTTGAGGTTCTGTCTCAAAAAAAAAAAAAAAGAAAAGAAAATTTAATCCAATAGAAAGATTATTTTAAGCCATCATTTAAAAAGAGAAGAGCCTGTAGATGTTACACTTACCATAGAGGCCATATTTTCATTATAAGATTTCTTATATTAAAAATAACAATTTCTTAAAAATTGCATTTTAATATGCAATCAAAATTATCTCCTGGGCGGTGCCTGTGGCTTAAAGGAGTAGGGCACCAGTCCCATATGCTGGAGGTGGCAGGTTCAAACCCAGCCCTGGCCAAAAACTGCAAAAAAAAAAAAAAGAAAAGACACTGTATTAGGGGCGGTGCCTATGGCTCAAAGGAGTAGGGCACCAGCCCCATATACCAAAGATTGCAGGTTCAAACCGGCCTGGCCAAAAACTGGAAAAAAAAAAAATTATATCCTACCTTTAAAACAAGTCCACTTTCAACCATTTTAAATAACTCAGACTTCATAAATGATTTAGCCCCATGTGCATTTTTTACAATTCCTTTTTTTCCCTTTTTCATCAAACTATTAGCCCAGGTTGAGCATTTCACATTCAAAAGTTCACTCTGTATCCCAGAACCTAGGGCTGTATCTGACAGATAGCTGGTGTTCAATCTATATTGGTTAAATGAATGAATATTTTAAATACGTCCTAGAAAAATAAACTTTTTCTCTACCCAACGCATTAAACAAGTATTTTTTCCTCACATGTGACTAAATTAAAGAAAATGGAAAAAAAATTTAAAAAACTCTCTCTATAAATATAAGAAGTATTTAAAAAAATAATTCAGAGAAGTCTTTAAAGATTTTAGAAAAGGATGTACTTTATTTGCAAGCATGGTATGGAAAAAGAACATTTTCAGAAGAAAGTTTCAGGTATGTTGCTGAATATGATATAGCGAGTGGCCATAAAGTTTGTGTGTGATTTAAAATAGTGTGCAATTTAAAATTGCACCTGAACTTTATGGACACCCTGTATATGCATAAAGCAAAACATCTCAAGTGTTTAATATCCATTTTATAGTCTCACAGAAAACATAGGAGAAGCACAGGTAACAAATTAAGGTCATGTGACTCAAGTTTTATATGTTCAGGAGAAACTTCAGGCATGTTATATTCTTCTCTAATCTCCTCTATCACCCCACACATTTGCATTTGTAGGCTCATGATATTGCAAAATGCTGCAAGACTGCAGAGACTTTTTTTTCCTGATCAGCGTCTGTGGTCTTTCTCTGCTCATTTTACCAGGTGATGTGGTATGGTAAGTCTATCTGTCTTAATTTTATAAGCAGTGATAAATCTACCCAATCATGCAGTTGTTTTAGAGTAAAAGGCATAATAGGCTTATCTTTACCAGGACATGATAATGAATGAGCCTGGCCCCACTTCAGCCCACATTCCAGTGTTGAGATAGCCCCATCTAAAGCAAAAATGCTCTGTTTAAACTGTTGAGCTGTAGACTTAAGATTTGCGCCCTTTTCTGGATGATACCCTTTAATTTAAAATATCTGATTATAAAGGAACACAAAAAAGGAAAGACATGCCTATTACCATAGTTATCCCTGGAACAGGAGTAAAAGAAAATAAAATTCACAGAAATCAACAGACTTTTCAGAGCCATGTCCCTAGCTGCCTTTTTACTGTTATTAGAGGAGATTAAATAACTTTTATTATTTAAATTACTATCTACTAAATATACTAAAACATTTAAATGCTCAAAACTTTTCCTTTACTAATTTCTTGTTAGAAAATAATTAGGACAAAAAATAAATATACAGTAAAATGAAACAATCCTATTTAGTATGAATGTTATTATTTAGGAATTGTCAAACTTTGGCTATTACAAAATTAGGTCAGAATTTGGAAACTTAAATAAGAAAACCCTTTAAAAACTCTCTCCTATAAAGTACTCTTATGGTTCTACCTTTCCATAGCATACTACTACAACTCCATAATAGCCCCAATTTCAGGAGCTAATGCTGTTTACAGTTAAGTGTATCACTCACATCCAGTATCTATACCTTTTAGTATTAAGTTGATAAGCACTTCCATTTTTCCCCTTGCGTATTTACTCATTAATCAAGAGGAAAAGAGGTCAAATGCTATATTTTTCTAAATATGATAATCTATGTAAGTAAATAATGTCTTTATCATGTGATGAACTTACCTCAAGTTGAACCCTCTGTTCTAAATTCTTGTATGACCTCTGTAATAACTCCCGGGTCCCAAGGACGCCATACCACATCAAGTTTTTAGTTCGGCTTCTGAAAATAAGTGTTGGTGGGCAATTTCAGGAAATTTTATTTACTTACTTTTTAAGGGCAGAGCAAACAAAAGAGATAATAAATGAAATTAAAGTAAAATTGCCCTTAGGTAATAACATTATTATTATTACCAAAATTACCTGCATTTTTCAGGGTGCTCCTCTCTCTTATTATTAAATTCTAATGAAATTTTTGCATCTAATCCAATCCCAAAGTAATTGTTCATGACACATTTTTCTGAATATCCATCTCTATGATCATAAGGAAAAGTACATAAGAGCCAATTTCAGGTCCATTACAACACTTACAATTTGTAAGCAAGACAGCACTTAAAATCACTTACGCTTCCATTCCTTCCATGTATAAGATTGCAAAGCTTAGCAGTAATCACTTCCTATTTAAATGCTATATGTAATCACAAAGCATGTGTACAATTTCTGGTGATACAAAGGGATGATGAGCAAGGCAAAGAACAGGCAGATTTGGCTTTTATTAATTGTAATAAAATCTTAGTAGTCTATCTCCTATGTAAGTCCCTTACTGCACAGTTAAATGAGGATAATTACAGGAAGGCCTTGCAGGCAGGAGCCAATACCCCTCTGTTTTTGATCATTACAAGCCTCTCCTTCCCTTCTCTTAACAATGGACAAATATTTACTGAGCAAAAAACTACTACCTCCAATCCATTCTCCTAGATGTTTTGGGAAGTTTAAAATATAGTACTATCCTCAGGCAACATCATTACAGATGAAAAACAGCAAAAGCAAAATTAAAAATGCAAGTAAAAAGTGTATAATACTGTATCTTAACTGCCCCCAAAATATTTTTAAGGAGTTCTGAGAAGGGAACAGATCAATGTGAACCAAAGCTTTTCTTTTCTTTTTTTTTTTTTTTTTGTAGAGACAGAGTGTCACTTTATCGCTCTGGGTAGAGTGCCGCCGTGGCGTCACAGCACACAGCAACCTCCAACTCCTGGGCTTAGGTGATTCTTGCCTCAGCCTCCCGAGTAGCTGGGACTACAGGCACCTGCCACAACGCCCGGCTATTTTGCTGTTTTTGCAGTTAGGCTGAGGCCGGGTTTGAACCAGCCACCTTCGGTATATGGGGCCAGCGCCCTACTCGATGAGCCACAGGCGCCACCCCCAAAGCTTCTTAAAATAAGTGAACCTAGAAGCTGGATGTGGAAAGATAACAGATTTGGCAAGACTGAGAAGAAAGGAGGTAAAGAGAATAACAATGAATACAGGTGTAAAGCTGCCATTGAATAAAACATTCCAGGCAAAGTATACAGCTGCTCCTTCCTTTACCAGAGAGCTGCTCTCAGAGAGAACAGGCTGAAAAAGGACCTATCTCAGGGTCAGAGGAAGGAGACCACCGAATTTCAATTGGCCATCATCAACTTTTGAAATCTGCTGATCTTTTTGTATATGGAACCAGATTTATTGTATGGCAGTTTAAAATATTATAATTCATATAAGAGAGAAAAAAGAAAAGCCAAAACAAAATATTTGCAAAGGCATTTTCTTACACTGAATCTGGATCTGGATCAATAAATGGTGTTGCACCAAAAGGATCAATATTTGCTAGTAACATTTTATTGATAATAGAACTCCCAGCAATTGAGGCAGCTAGTCCTGCTCTTAAACCTGGACAGAAAAATAAATACATACAGGATCACATGTTAAGAAAAAATAAAAAGAGCCAGTCCATTCAGGCCTAATTTCAAACATCTTGCTCCCAAGCATGGTTTTCACCCGGGTAGAAGTAATTATTTGATGCTTCTCATTTACCACCCTAATAATTATATAACTTCAACAAATACACATTACTTTCTTTGTTATAGCAAATAAGGAATTAAGTCTGTGAGGAATTTACGATAAAGGCTGAATTAACCCAAAATGACATGGAGTTATCACTCCATACTCTCGATGTATAAATAATACTACTCAATTGAAAATGTTAAGAAAGGTAATAAGGTAAAAACTTAGTTTGATGTCAAGGATAGTAGTAAAATATTAAATGTATATCTTTATGAATTTTAGGAGAATATAACATAGGATATAAAAAAATGAAACATCTATCTTACCTCTGAATATGCAAAACTTCAAATTTATTTCAATGTTTTCCACCAACTAGTTATACTATTCAAGGCTAATGACTTTTATGACCTACTCAACCTAATATTAATGCTAGAAACACTAATGTCTGGAGAAAAGACAAAAGAATAGGGACCAGAGGGAACAAACAGGAGAGGAAAAAATAGTGAAGAAAAACATGTCATGCGATTGAGAAACAACTGCAGGATCTTAGGTGTCCCACCATGGAATACTACTCAGCCATTAAAAAATATGGAGACTTTACAGCCTTTGTATTAACCTGGATGGAAGTGAAAACACATTATTCTTAGTAAAGCATCACAAGAATGGAGAAGCATGAACCCTATGTACTCAATTCTTATATGAGGACAATTAATGACCTAGTACATGGGGTGGGGGGGGAGGGGAGAGCAGAGAGAAAAAGGAGAGAGAGGGATGCGGGAAAGGAAGAGCAGAGAGAGAGAGAGGAGGGAGGGGGATGGGAGGAGGGGAGAGCAAAGAGGGAAGGAGGGAGGGGGATGGGAGAAAGGAAGAGCAGAGGAAGGGAAGGAGGGAGGAAGTGGGGTACACTAACAAATGCAATCAGTGTAACCTGGGTTTCCCATACCCTCAATGAATCTCCAACAATAAAAAAGTAAATAAAAATTATTTTCTAAAGAAGTTCAAAAACCACTAAGTATATTCTTTTTTTAACTCTTTCTTTTGATCGACATAATTTAAGTGTGCCACCAGGGTTTTACTATAAGTTCAAGTGAGCCATGACATAAAAAAGATCATTCTGTTCTTTAATATCATAGTTTTGAATATGCTATGGCATACTTTGTTATGCCAATTTCTTCTATGTCTAACAAGTAACTAAATAAAAGAAACAGTAGATCTGATGAAAATAAAGAAAATTTGGAGAGGTGAAGAGTTGCTCTCCACAGAAAGTATAATCTTTTCTATGTTTTAGCGTTTGGCATATTAGCAGCTTCATCCCAGGGGAGGTCATTCTAGGTTCCTGGCTGGAACAGAAACACAACTTGTAAACCTGGAGGCCTTTCCAGAGTCAAGTATGTTCCAGACTTTTCTTCTTTCTTTTATTATTTTTATTGTGATAGACTTCACACATCTTAAAATTTGCCCTTTTAAACTCTTAAAATAATTCAGTTGTTTATCATATATACACAAAGTTGTGCAATACTCACTACTAATTCTAGAACTTTTTTTTTTTTTAGTCCTGAACTTTTATTTATTTATTTTTATTTATTTATTTATTTATTTTTTAAATCTTTTTTTTAATTGAATCATCGCTGTGTACAATAATTCTAGAACTTTTTTTACTCCCCCCAAGCCCATACCCATTACTCATCATTTTCCATTCTTCCAGACCTTCCTCTACCCCTAGTTCCCTGAAAACTATGAATTTACTTTCTATCTCTATGGACTTGACTATACTGCACATTCCATATAAATGGTTTCATACACTATTCAGCTTTTATGCTCATCTCTCATTCACCTGACATGTTTTCAAAGGTAATCCTGTACATGTAACCCCATATCTGTACTCCATCCCTTTTCAATGGCTGAATAATAGTCCATAGTATGAATATACCACTTTTTGTTTATCCACTTAACTGATGGGTATTTCAGCTATTTCTATTATACTTTGAGGCTACTGTGAATGCTACTAAACACAGTCATGTACAAGGTTTGTTTCTGTAAACAGTTATTTTCAATTCTCTTGGGTATATAACTAATAATGAAATTCTTGGGTTCTGAAAGGACTATTTGGAAAGTAGCCATGTAATATGAAAAACAGTATTAGCAATGGCTAGACACCTCTGGACAGCCCTTGTATGTCAACTCTGTGTTTAACTTTCTGAGGAACTGCCAAACTGGTTTATAAAATGGCTCTACCATTTTGTATTCATTGTCATATTCATTTATATTGTGAAAGTTCCAACTTCTTCACATCCTTGACATTACTATCTTTTTTGATCTTAGCCATCCTAGTAGTATAAAAGTGTACTTCCCTGTGGCTTTGATTTGCATTTACCTGATGACTAATGAGGTTGAGCTTTTATTTATTTATTTATTTATTTATTTATTTATTTATTGAGAAAGTCTCACTCTATGGCCCTGGGTAGATGCCATGTGTCATTACAGCTCATGGCAACCTCAAACTGTTAGGCTCAAGTGATCCTCTTGTCTCAGCCTCCCAAGTAGCTGGGACTAAAGGTGTCTGCCTGACTAATTTTTCTATTTTTAGTAGACTAATGCCTGACTAATTTTTCTATTTTTAGTAGAAATGGTGTCTCACTCTCAGACTGGTCCTGAACTCCGAAGCTAAGGGATCCTCCCACCTTGGCCTCCCAGAGTACTAAGATTACAGCTGGGAGACATCACACTTGGCCTGATGCTGACCATTTTTTCATGTGCTTTTGGCTATTTGTACAGCTTCTTTGAGAAAATGTCTCCTTAAATCTCTTTAACATTTTAAAATGGAGATATTTGCCTTTTATTGTTTTAAGAGCTCTTTGTATATTCTAGACACTAGCCCCTTATCAGATACATTATTTGCAAATTCTCAAGTTGTCATCTCATTTTCTGGGCAGTGTCCTTTGAATCACATAAATCTTTAATATTAATGAAGTCCAATTCCTCTGTTTTTTCTTTGTTGTTTGCGCTTCCCATCATATCTAACAAACTACTGCTTAACTCAAGGTTATGAACATTTACACTTATGTTGTCTTTTAAATAGTTTTATAATTTTAGCTCTACATTGAAGTCTTTTACACATAATAAGTTAATTTGTATATTAACATACGAGGAGTAGCAGTATAACTTTATCCTTCGCATGTAGATATCTTGTTATTCCCAGTACTACTGGTTGGAAAGACTATTCTTTCTCTGTTGAATTGTCAAGCACACCTGTTGAAATTAACTAACCATAAATGTAGGAGTCTATTCCTGTACTCTTAATTTTATTTCATTGATCTATATGACTGTTCTTAAGCCAGCACCAGGCAATCTTGACCACTGTGCTTTGTAGTAAATTTGGGAAAATTAGAAGTGTGTATCCCCCAACTTCGTTCTCCTGCATAATGCTAAAAACAAGCAGCAAGAATGAACACCCTTATTTTACTTCTTATCTTAGAGGGAAAGCTTTCAACCTTTCACCATGAAGTTTGATGTATGTTACCCTGTGAGGCTTTTATAGATGCCCTTTATCAGCTGGAAGAAGTTCCCTTCTATTCCTAGTTTTTTGAGTGTTTTTACTACGAAAGAGTGTTGAATTTTTTAACAATACTTCTGAGTTTATTGAGAATACTATGTAATCTGTCCTTTATTCTAATAATATGGTTTATTACATTTAAAAAATTTTTATCTGTTGAATCAACCTTGCATGACTGGGATAATACCCATGTGGTCATGCTTTATAAATCTTTTGATATGCTGTTGGAGTCAGTTAGCTACTATTTTGGTTTTCTTTTCTTGTGATGTCTTCATCTGGTTTTGGTACCAGGGTACTACTGGCCTCACTGAATGAGTTGGAAGTATTCCTTCCTCTTCTACTTTTGAAGAGTTTGTGAAGAACTGGTGTTAGTTCTTTTTTAAACATTTGGTAGAATTCACCAGGTGTGCATTTTGGGGCTGGGCTTTTCTTTGCTGAAAATTTTTTGACTACTCATTCAATCACTTTACTTGTTACAGGGCTTGTCAGATTTTCTATTTCTTCTTCAGTTTTGGTAGTTTGTGTGTTTTTAGGCATTTGTTCATTCATCCTAATTTGCTGGCATGGATACATTATAGTTTCCCTTTACAATATTTTCTATTTCTGTAAGGTCCATCATGATTTTTTTTTAATTTTAGTATTTGAATCTTCTCTCTTATTTTCTTGGGCAGCCCAGCTAAACGTTTGCCTATTTTGCTGAACTTTTCACAGGACTAACCTTTGATTTTATGCATTTTCTGTATTATTTTTATATTTGCTATTTTATATATTTCCCCTCCAACCTTTATTATTTCATTTCTCCTGTTTATCTTAGATTTAGTTTGCTCTACTATTTCCAGTTTATTATAGTGAAAAGAGGTTACTGATTTAAGATCTTTCTACTTTTTCAACATGGGCATTTACAACTATAATTTTTACTGTAAGTATGTTTTACCTGCATCAAGTAAGTTTTGGTACCATGGTATTTTTGTTTGCACTTGTCTCAGAGGATTTTCTGATTTCCCTTGTATATTTTCTTTCACCCATATATTTCCATATCTCTGTGGATTTCTCAAATTTCATTGTTACCAATTTCTAATTTCATTCCATTGTGACCTAAGAACATACACTGTATGACTTCAATCTTTTTAAATTTATTGAGAATTTTTTTATGAACAAAGAGTTAGTCTATCCTGGAAGAATGTGCCACATTCACTGGAGAAGAATGAATATTCTGCTCTTGTTAGGTGGAATGTTCTTTAGACATCAATTAGGTATGTGTGTTTTTCAAGTATTCTACTATATTCCTTGCTGATCTTCTGTTTAGTTGTTCCATCCACTGTGGAAAGTGAAGTACTAAAATCTCCAACTACTAGTACTGAATTGTGATTCATCTTTAGGAGAGCTTGTAGGAGAGAATGATTTTCAGGGACTAATTTAGATTCCAATCTGAATGAATTTAGAAGGTTTTCCTTAAGTCAAGGAGGCTCCTGAGATGCATTTTCCTCCATCTCCTTTGGTTTCCACTAGTACTAGCCTAATCCCAAAGTAAATTCATTTTAGCAGGGTTGGAATAGATGTCTGAAATATTCAAAAATGAACCAATATCATTAGTCAGCAAATTGTAGAGAGATCTGTGGCTTAAAACCAAAAGGAAAGGTGTGAAGACACTTAAGAAGTACTAGACTATAAGATCTGATTTACTTTAGATATGTAATAAATACAGCTTCCTTGCTCCACTCTAGAACTCCTGAGTCACAACTGCTCTGGGAGGGGCCTAGAAAGATGCACTTTATTACCATCCAGGCAACCATAACACATGGAAGAATCTAAGGAGCTGGACTCTAACTGACACACCAAGAAGATTCTCCTAAAGCCACATTTATCTTTAAGAACACATTTCTATAGTTCATGGAAATGAATACTTATACACTTTTACAGAAATACTTAAAAATATACCATGTTTCAGAATCTCTGAATACCTGGGCAGATTATTCTGGTATTGAGCACAGGAAGATTTTCTTTGCCAGCTGCTACCGCTGGACCAGAGCCAGAATCAGTTTGATAATGGCTATGACTTGTCCGGGAATCTGGAGACCTAGGAGCAGTTTTAACTGTTGGCAAAAAGTCCAGATTAAAGAGAGACAATTATAAAGCTATAAAAACAGGCAAGCCCCTATAAATTTAGGACATGAAATAATTGAATACCTGTTTAAATCAGTGGAACTGAAACTATTAATTGATTTTACATATACTTTTGTTTTCATTTTCTTGAGACTTACATGGAGAGAATCTGCCACAGGAGTCTTTATAAGAGATGTCTTCATCTCTCATCTCAAATAGGTAGAAATCAATAGAAAATAGACATGCACCATAATTAAAGGTCAATAATACTCATAATTTGATGTTAACCCACACTTAAAAATAAATAATAATTTTGAAGCCTGATAATTTTTGAAAATGGAACATAACATGTTAAAATGTATACATATACCACCATCATTATCCTCTTTACATAAATATTGAGTGAATAATCAAATTTAATTAATGTAATTCCCAGAGTTAACATGTAAAACTTAAGTTAAACATGAATTAATACTGTCTTCAAATAACTGGAAGGAAAAATAGTATTTATTTTTATGTGAAAACAATGTGATTTTTTTCTGTATTTCTCAATTAATTATAATTACTAATTATATTGGTTTAAAATGATGATTTTCTCAAATAGCTCTATCATATTCTTATAAAAGCTTAATACATTTTAAAAATTATTGCAAAACACAATCATCCTCAAAGTAAATAACAAAAGAAAGATTTAACTCTATCTAAACCGAGGCAATTTAACTCAGAGCAAATAGTACCATTAACTAGTTTAGGAGCTATTTAATAAAACAAACACAGTAATTCTCAAACTCAATTTTAAAAGACACTAAAACTTAATTATCTTCACTCTTCCTAAAACTAATTACAAACTAACTATATTAAGCTTACACTCTATTCCCTCTGTTCAAAAACAGTCCAGCTACACTAAAAAAAAATAATGGAACAGCTATTTTTTTTTTTTTTTGATGGATGGGGCTTCTGGGGCTAACGACTTTTTGATGTTCATCTATGATAAAAAGCAGAGAGCATATTAATGACTAAGATTGATGTTCCACTGCAGGTAACTAAATTAATGTTTCATGGTTCTTCTTAAATAAAGCATCTCATTGATCATATTAATATGCTGTTTATGTCTCTGATCTCAGAAATATGAATTATTACATGATTTAATAATGGTCAATGAACGTGCTTCCAAAAATAATGATTATTTCAAGCAGAAACACATATACTATTGCCACTGATTTCCTCATTAATTGGATTAACATTAAGATAAAATACTATACCATTAAAGGCTTTTCAAAATCTTTCTATTTCAGTATCCTTAGCAGTATATCTATATTTTTTAGTTTTCTTTATAGATCACAGTAGAAGTGTCAAGTTTAAGAGAGTATAGTAAGACAAGGTAATAGCTGGTTAAAACGCCATTAGCGATGACTGTTGAAAAAACAATCCTCCAAAGACGGTCATAATCTTGGAGAAGTCATCAAGTAGCATACTGTAAGAATGCTATAGTTGGCCCCTCTGTTGTCAATATGTTTTAATGGATGAAAACATCTAAGATAGAATGTATCAAATTCACAGAATAAACTTTAGATGATAGAATCAAGCTTCAAAAGATTTTCAGAGGATGAAATGACAGATCCAAATAATAAAGAGAAAAGTTCATAGGGATGAACTACTGTAATTAGGTTAAAAAAAATCTTGGGTTGTCTTCATAACATGAAATGTGGCCAGAAAAAGTACCATCAGTGTGCTATCACAGTATGAAAAATACCTCAAAAATTTTGTTCAAAATGTTATATAATATTTTAAGATAAACACTGTACTTAGGATAATCATTTGGAAAAGAAGATGTGAGATGTAGGAAGTGATCTATGCCGTGAAAGCTGTTGTCAGCATCACTTAAGGGCTGCCACGTGGAAGAATAAGATGCAGCTCTAGAAGCAGAGTCATCTTGTAAAACTACTCTTTACACTCACCCTAAGCACTATCCAAATGCTAGCTAGCAGTTGTTACTATCAACACTAATAAAAACCACTAATAATTAATGTAATCATGAGCAGAAAATAGAAAGCTCAATGTAAAGAATAACTTTCTAACAATTGGAGCTGACCGTAAGAGAGGGCAGTTTTGAAAGGGAGTGGTAAGACTCAAAGACCATCTGTCAGGAAGGTCCTAGAATGTGCCTAATTTGTGCTGGAGGCTGAACACGTGAGGTCTTCAAAGTCTACTTTCAAAGTCTTTTAAATACAATCAAGGAATACCCTCCGAGAATTAATGTAATTAGTACGGCAGCAGCACTGCATGTAATAGCAATATACATGAGAGGTGTCTGAGAGTACCTGACAAGAGTCTAAATAATCCTTTATACTTTACTATTTGCAAATGTCCAAACTTTAACTTCCAAAAGCCTTTTCAAAAATGAAAATAGAAATAGTTTATTACTGATAAGCCTTTTGAAAACTAAAAGCAAAATTACACTTTATTGAATTCAAAATAATTTTATCAGAGCTTTCTTACCAGTCAATGACTCTTTCGTATCATCATCTTTAAATTCTTCTTTAGATTCATCTGTCTCTATACTATCATAATCAGATGACTGATTAACTGGCTCACAGGGGTGAACTGTCTGATCGTCCATAACTTTAATAAGAAGATAAATATGTTTGGAGAAGGAAAAATAAAACCCATTAACATTAAGATATGCTTAGGGAAGGAAAACTAAACATACAAGGGCTGTCTAGAAAGTATCCAGCCATGTACTACATACGAAAAATAGTATTATCAGTGGCCGGATACTTTCTGGACAGCCCTCTATTGTAAGAAATTTCATATTTACAAATAAAGAAGATTTAGGCATGAACTTGAGAGCATTATCTGTAAGTACTAGAGATTACAAAACTAAATAAAGTTATAAAAATTACACAGCATTTATCAGAATAAAAAATAAAATACAAGAAATTTAGAGAAGGTAATACAAGTCTGATTATAAATTACAATCTATAAAGGAGTTTTTAACAATAACCATTCATGTTAAAATTAACTTTTAGTCTACTACCAAAATTTTAAGAAAAGTATACACATTACATTAATATGAAAATTAAAATATAAGCAGAATTTTTATAAATTCTTTTTTTTTTTTTTTTCTTGAGACAGTCTTACTTTGTCGCCTTGGCTAGAGTGAAATAGCATCATCATAGCTCACAGCAACCTCAAACTCTTGGGCTTAAGCAATCCCCTTGCCTCATCCTCCTGAGTAGCTGGGACTCCAGGCAGTGAGCCACTATACTCAGCTGGTTTTCTATTTTTAGTAAAGACTGGGTCTTGCTCTTACTCAGCCTGGTATTGAACTCCTGAGCTCAAGCAATCCTCCTGCCTCAGCTTCCCAGAGAGTTAGGATTACAAGTGTCAGCTACTGAGCCAGACCTATAAATTCTTAATAAAGAACATAAACATTTAGGAAATTAACATGAAGAAAATATTTTCTATATTTTCAACATGGTTTACAGGTTTGATTTTTCTTTATGAATTTAACGGATTCCAATTAAGCAAAAAAATGTCTGAAATTTTAGAAATGTTATTTAAACTAATTTTCTATTTTAGTTTAGAAATGTTTCAATTTATTTCTGAGGTTTTATTTTATGCATCATTAATGTACTACTACTAAAATAATACATAGGACTAAGTTCAAATTTCATTTTAATGACTTTATCCTCCATCTTATCTTTAAAAGAATTTTTTAATGATGTCCAATCTGAACACTATGAACACTCCATTATGCTTGCAGTAGGAATGCTGCTAACTTCTTCCAAGGCTAATTTTGTTAACATGTACCTTTTCCAGCTTCTTCAATGACTTGCCTCACTGCTTTCTTTAAACTGTTTGCTCGCAACATTATTTCCCTTGGTTTGACCCCTTTCTGTGAGCAAGGTTTTGTAATGTCATCTGTGAGCTGTTCCTTGCTTTCACCCAAGGATTCTTCACTTGAAGATTCCACAGCATATTCCTCCACAATGAGAGGGCTAATGCCCGAGAGAACGGGAACAGCCTGGGAATCTGTGTGCAAAGCCTGAAGCAGTTGTTCGAGCTTCTCGTTTAGGACTGAACACTGAGGAAACAAAAAAGAAGTATGATCAACAGACAAGCTACTAGATACAAGAAATTTTTATGTAAAATGTTTTAAAGTTTAATTACTAGAGAGAAAAACACTGAAATTCAAATGGCATACCACCTTTAATTTCGTACACATTTTAGTCTTGGAAGCACCTACTTGTAAAATCACCGTTTAGTAGAGACAGAAAATAATAACTTAAATGAATGATTTTTGATTTAGAGGGAAGATGCCTATATTGATGTTTACTAGACGAAATAACATAAATTTTTTTTAAAAAATTGGCACAATTCATGAAGTCTTTCCCCAGGCCGATATCTGCAGGTGTTTTCCCATGCTTTCTTTGAGGATTTTTACCATTTCATTCCTTAAGTTTAGTAAACTTGATGGTTTCAAGTTTATCCATCTTGAATCAATTTTTATTTTAGCTG
>CAUYRH010004456.1:0-13565 GCA_963574655.1 Perodicticus potto | reverse complement strand
GGAGGGGAAAGATGGGTGGAGTGAGGGTAAATGATGGGATCACACTTATGGTGCATCTTAGAAGGTGAAACTTACTAAATGCAGAATACAAATGTTTTCATACAATAACCAAGAAAATCCCATGAAGGTTATGTCAAACAGTTGGATGAAAATATTTCAGATTGTATATGAAGCCAGCACATTGTACCCCATGATTACACTAATGTACATAGCTATGATTTAATAAAAAAAAAAAAAGAAAGAAAGAAAGTGGAAAAAAGTGTTCTATACAAAGTTCATCCTTGATCATCAATTCATTTAAGAATTTTTTCAATTTGGGGGGTATGGGAAGCATTGCATTAAATCCTAAATTATAAAAAATTTGTAGGTGAAGGTAAAGTTGGGTTTATTTTAAAGAACAAATAAAATTGGCGTGGGCCAGTCATTTTCTGGGTGGTGAGGAGAGAGATCACTACCTTCGTGGACTTTGTATTCTTCCAAAGTGAGACAAGGGCAAGATAAATAAGCAAAATACACGGTGGTTCAATAATTGAGGGGAGAAATTAAAGCCAAAAAAATTAAGGCCATGTAGGATTGAGGAAAGGGTTGAAATTTTATTTGGAGTGGCCAAGGCAAACCTTGCTGAAGTGACTCTGGAGAAAAGACCAGAAAAAATGATGACACTGGCTATCTCTATGGATAGCTGGAGGGGAGGAGGCATTTTAGGAAGACAACAGCAAGAACAAAGGCTGTGCAGTTGGAGTGTCCCCAGTGTGGCCAAGAATCAGCCAGGAGTGCATCTCAGCTCAAGTGGAGTGAGAAAGGAAAGAGCAGCAAGCTAAAGAAACAAAAATGGCCTGAATCTCCTATGGCCTCGCAGGCGATAGAAGGATTTGGTTTTTACTCTAAGTGAAATGAGGAGCCACCTCAGGGTTTTCGACAGAGAACTGACATGATTTGACATAAACCTTAACAGGCCTTCTCTAGGTATTGTATTGAGAATAGCCTGCAGAGGAAGGATGAGGGCCGCAGTACCTAATCCAAATGAGAGGGTGGGTGGCTCAGATAGAAGGGTAGGCGACTAGGGTGAATGGTGAGACCTCGTTAAATTCTGTACATACTTTCTATGTATAGACAACAGGAAAGGCTGACATACTGGAAGTGAGATGTGAAAGAGAGAGAGGAGACCAGGATCACACCAAAATCTTTGGTCTGAGGAATTAGAAGATGGGAGAGACAATAGAAGAAACTGAGGGGAGGCTCAGTTTGGGGCACCCAGGCATTGTTCGAAGAGCTCCTAACAACTTCTCTGCCAGATATCAAGAAGGATGAATTTATCTAAGTAAAAATGAGTGGAGTTTTCTTAATTTCAAAGAAGGAGTAATGGAGAGAATCCCATTTATCATTAGGCAATCTGGGTTCTAATCAATTAACGCTTAGGCATCTGAACGCTGGTGTCAGACTGCCTGGGTTCAAATCCTGGAACCATCACTTGACATTTGGTATGACCTTTAATAACTTACTTAACCTCTCTACAAGATTTGTTGCTTCATTTTTCAGTTGGGCGTAATAATTTTGCTATTTCATAGATTTATTCCTACATGAATACAGCACACTAATGCAGTGCCTTGTACACGTGAGCAGACAATAAACATTTGCCAACAGTTGCCAAGGCAATAACATGCTGAGAGATCATTAAATGCGGGGAGCTACCTCATTTTTGTTTTATTTGGCAAATTATTTGTTGAGTTAATGAGACTCTATATCTGAACAGAACTGAAAAAGGTCAGCATATTAACCCTTGTCATAGAACTGGCAATCTTGTCATCATTCTAGCTAAATCCAAGTGGTAATAGTGGGAGCAGTTTTATTCAGGTAGTAGAGATACAGATCTTTGACTAGAGAGTTGTGAAAGAAGTTATATCAGGTAAAAGGAGGAGTCCAAAGAAAGGTAGAGAAATGGAAAGACGAATGGTATTCTCTGTGCTTAGATTCCAGTTCTTTTTGAAATTGGGAGAAAAGACTCCTATGCATTTCTCTCTTAAGTATTAACATACAATGTGAAAAATAGACTCCATAAACCTCAGTTCCTACATTCATTCAAACTTATAGACTTGCTGTGAAGATAAAATGAGATATTACAAGTGAAATTTATTAATAAATGTATAAATCTATTTAGAAACTCAAAGAACTATTAAAGAGTACGATCAAAATCCCAAAATTAGTGCAATAAATTTTAGATAAAGTGTACTTGGAAAAGGTTGCAATTCTCGGGAAGATAGAGTAAGCAAACTCCATTCATTTGGTCTTTTCCACTGGATCCAAGCAGAAATACTGAAGCAGCTATATGAGTACACTGATGAGTAAATTTTAGCAGGAAGGTTGGAGAAAGAGCCTAGAAGTTATTAATTTTTTTTTTTATGAGACAGAGTCTCACTATGTTACCCTCAGTAGAGTGCCATGCTCACAGCAATCTCCAACTCTTGGGCTTAAGCAATTCTCTTGCCTCAGCCTCCCAAGTAACTGGGACTACAGGCACCCACCACAATGCTGGGCTATTTTTCAAGACAGGGTCTCACTCAGGCCCAGGCTGGTCTGGATCCTATGAGCTCAGGCAATCGACCCACCTTGGCCTCCCACAGTGCTAGGAAAGAGCCTAGAATTTGAAGTTTCATAAAACCAGTGATAAGGTTCCCATTTCCCTCCCCCATCCCAGGATCATCTGATAAGCTGAAGAGAAGCTCTAAATCTAGAAGTGCGCATAGGTGAAGAGCAAAACAGTTACACAAAGATCCTCTTCTTTCTGGTAAAGAAATGACAGGAGAGGGAAATTCCATGAATCAGAGGGAGAAGAGGAAATCCTTTGATTTTTTTTTTTAAATATTGTTTTTCCCTTTTCTTCTGCCCTAGCCCTCAGACAACATTGTGATGATGGTTATGGCTATCAAAGAAGCTAAAAATCTGAAGGAGAGGAACCCATCTCTATGACCAAACAGATAGAGGTCCCAAGAATGTAGAGTGAATCCCAGTTGTTTTTTTGATTTCTTTCTCTGTCCTCCCATCATTTGACAGTCTGTGCAGACATAGTCACAGGATGATCATGACAGACAAAGGATATGAGAGCCTTAGTTTTCTGAATAGAAATCCAGGAAGTAGGTCTGCAGGTCTTCAATCCAAAGGTTTTGAGGAGGCCACAGTAAAGAGGGTAATCCAAAATTAAACTCATAAAATTGTGCATGCCCTTCTGGACTTACTTAAGAGATGAGCATGCATGAAGAGAACATTCTTGAAGTGAATAGAAGTCTCAGCAA
This sequence comes from Perodicticus potto, assembly GCA_963574655.1. Taxonomy (NCBI): domain Eukaryota; kingdom Metazoa; phylum Chordata; class Mammalia; order Primates; family Lorisidae; genus Perodicticus; species Perodicticus potto. The sequence continues at coordinate 10,275 of CAUYRH010004456.1, read as the reverse complement.
AGAAATAAAAGACACAAAGAAAACCAAATGAAAATTATAGAATTAAAGCATCCGATAATGTAAAAAAGTTCCCTAGATAGACTCAATAGCAGAATAAAGACAACGTAAGAAAGAGTAAACAGACTTAAAAATAAATCAATAAAAATCATATTAAACAACTTAGACAAAACAAAAGATTGTAAAGAAATAAACAGTGTCTTAGAGGACTACAGGACAATTCCAAAGGATCAAAATTTTGTATCATCAGAGTCTCAACAGGAAATAAGAAAGAGAAAGGATCATAAAAAATATTCAAAGAATAGTAGCTGAAATGTCCTGAATTGTCAAAAGACATAAATTAATAGATGCTAAAATCTCAATAAACTAACAAAATAAATTTAAAGAAATCAATGCACAGATATATTATAATCAAACTGTTGAAGTCTACAGATAAGACGAAATCCTGAAAGCAACCAGAGAAAATAATAGATTAGTTGGAGAGTATTAATGATTTGAATGACTGTGAATTTATTAAAAGAAGCACAGAAGTAAGAACAAAGTGAAATAACATTTTCCAAGTGATGAATAAAAGGTCTGGTAACTCTGAATTCTATATCCAATAAAAATATCCTTCAGCAAAGAAGGAAAAATAAGAAAATCCTATGTTGGAGGAAAAATAAAAGAATTTATTACCAAATATGTACAAAAGTCACAGGCAGAAGGAAAATAATACAAAAGGGAAATTGAGCACATTGGAAATAAAGAGTAATAGAAATGGTAAAAGATGGAGAAATATCCTAGATTACTTATCTCCTCTAAATTCTTTTAAGTATGTATACCTGTCAAAAGCAAAAATTGTTGCTTTCAATAATCATCATCTTGATGGAGTTTTCAAGTTATGAAGAAGTAATACATTTGCAACTACAGCATGAATGGGGGAGGTTAAGGAATCTATACTCTTTAAATCTACAAAATATTAATTCCAGGCAGACAGTGAAAAGTTAAATATGTATGTTATGATCTTCAAAGCAACTATTTTTGCAAAAACTATACCAAGAGACATAGTCAAAAACTCAATATATTTAAGTTGCATTAATATGAAAAAATTCAAAAAAATCCGAAGAAACCAGTAAAGGAAAACAAAACCAGAAAACACAGAGCAAGAAAAAAGAAAAAAATAATAAGTAGACCTAATTTCAAGCATATTAATAATTTTAATAAATATAAATAGTCCAGGGCCAGGCACAGTGGCTCATGCCTATAATACTAGCACTTGGAAGGCTGAGGTGAGTGAATTGCCTGAACTCACAGGTTTGAGACCAGCCTGAGCTACAGCAAGACTTCATCTCTAAAAATAGCTGGGCATTGTGGTGGGCACCTGTAGTCCCAGCTACTTGGGTGGCTGAGGTTAGAGAATGGCTTAAGCTCAAGGGTTTGAGGTTGCTGTGACGCCATGGCACTCTACCAAGGGTGACAAAGTGAGACTCTGTCTCAAAACAAAAAAAATATATAAATAGTCCAAGAAGGCAAACTAAATGACAGAGGTTGTCAGAATGAATTTTTTAAAAAATTACCCAACTGTATACCAACTATAAGAAACTTACTTTACATATAATAATATTGAGCGGGCAAATTGAAGAGAATAGAAAAAGCTGGAGTAGTGATAGTAACATCAGACACAGTAGAAAATAAAGCTAAGAAAATTTATAGTGATTAATGGAGACATTACATAATTTGTAAAAACAATGAACTTACAAGAAAACAGAAAAATATATTGTATATACCTAACAACACAATAGAGCTGCAAAATGCATAAAGCCAAAGTAATAGAACTGGAAAAGTTCTATTAGAACTGGAAAGTATAATCTTTTTTTTTTTGAGACAGAGCTTCAAGCTGTCACCCTGGGTAGAGTGCTATGGCATCACAGCTCACAGCAACCTCCAATTCCTGGGCTCAAGCGAGTCTCCTGCCTCTGCCTCCCAAGTAGCTAGGACTACAGGTGCCCGCTACAATACCCGGCCATTTTTTGGTTGCAGCCACCATTGTTGTTTGGCAGGTCCGGGCTGGATTCGAACCTGTGAGCTCAGGTGTACGTGGCTGGCGCCTTAGCCCATTGAGCCACAGGCGCTGAGCCTGGAAAGTATAATCTACAATTTAAGAAATGTAAACATTTTTCAATAATTAATAGAACAAATAAATAGAAAAATAGCCAGGACATAGATATACTGAATCGTATCATTGACCAACTGATCTATATAAGATTTATAAAACATCCAACCCAATAAAAGAAGATTATATACTCACCAAGACAGATGATATTCAGCATCACCCTTATGCCAAAACCAAACAAAGACAACACCAGAAAATAATACTAAAGATGAATATCCCTCAGAATGTAGACAGAAAAATAATCAACAAAATGATAGAAAATCAAACCCATAAAAAATAATATATACTGTGACCAAGGGAAGTTCATCCTGAGAATTCCAGGCTGGTTCAATATTTCAAAATCAACCAATAGTCACCATATTAACAGATAATAGAAGGAAAAACATATGATTGCCAACTAATACCAAAAAGGAATTTCATAAAATTTTACACTTTCATAATAAAAAACATACAGTAAACTGAAAATAGAAAGTTTACTTACCCTGCTAAAAAGCCATCTGCAGAAAAAACCTATAATCAACATCATACTTCATGGTAAAACAGTAGATACTTTTCTACTGAGAATAAGGCAAGATCTATCCATTCTCATCACTCTTATACAACTTGGTACTGAAAACCCTAGCCAGTGCAATAAGGCAAGACAAACAGACTGGAAAGTAAGAATTAGCTGTTCTTATTTATAGATGACATGCCTGACTATGTCGGAAATATCATGGAATCAACAAAAAGGCTCTTGGAACTATTTAGTAAATTTAGCAAGGTTGAAGTTTACAGGTTCAAACATAAGAAATCAGTTATATGTTTATGAACAATTAGAAACTCAATTTCAAAAAAATTGCATTTAGAATTGTTCCAAAACTGAAATATTTAGGAATAAACCTATCAACTATGAAATATTGATTAAAGAACTCAAAACCTGAATAAATAGAGACGTACTCTGGGGATTGAAAAACTCAGTATGTTGACATGTCACTTTTCCTCAGATTGACCTTCAGATTTAACACAATACTAATCAAAATCCAAGCTGGAATTTTTATATTTCTAGAGAGCTGATTCTAACATTTATGGGGAGAAAAATGGAAACTTAGATAGCCAAAATAATTTTTTAAAAGAAGAATTAAAAAAATAGGAAGACATATGCTTTTTCAACAAAAAAGCAATGAAGCTACAGTTATCAATAAATTGTGGTTTTGCCAAATCTTAGAATAATCACATAGATCAATGAAATAGAATAGAGCAGCCAGAAACAGACCCACACAGTTGAGGTCAATTGATTTAGACAAAGGCACAAAATTAACTAAATGGAAAAGATGGCCTTTTCAACAAATTATGTCAGAACAATTGAACTTTTAAATGTTAAATAACGAACTTCAACCTACACGTTACATCTTACATCAAAATTAACTCCAAGTGGGATGTAGATCTACATATAACACATAAAACTATACAACTTTTAGAAGAAAACATAGGAGAAAATCATCATGACCTGATATTAGGCACAGAATTCTTAGAATCAACATCAAGGCCACGATTCATAAAAGAAAAACTTTGATAAACTGAAATTCAACAGAATTTAAAATGTTTGTTTTACAAAAGACACTGTTAAAAGAATGGAAAGAACAATTAAAACTGGAAGAAAAAACTTGCAAGTCACATATCCAATAAAGTATATTAATACAGAATAAATAAAGAATTCTCAAAAACCACCAATAAGAAAAGGAACAATTAAAAATAGTGTGATGAAACTACAGTATTGTTTCCCCATTGTGGTGCTGGTTACATGAATTCACACGTGGGTTAAAACTCATAGAAGCACACATCCCTCCCTCAAATTTTTTTAAGTCAACCTTGCTGCTTGTTAATTTAGAAATAAAATAAAAAGAGTATTTAAAATAAAATAATAATTATGATTCTAGAAAAATAAAATTGTTACCAGAGAAAGTACATGAAGAGAGATAAAGGTCAACTCATTTTGGTGGTCCGGAATGTATATACTACACATACTAAAAGCAGAATATAAATCAGTATGATGAGATTTGGCATTTCTGACACCCAACAAGGAAGAATACAATTTAGAATCAGAGTCTAGAAAACTACGCCTTTCAATCTCAAGATTGACTTTGGGTAGAACTTTGGATAACTTTCAACATATAACTGACGGTCTTAGGTTTTAAAATACTGCCCAGAACATATGCCATTGTGATTTAACACACAAACTCTAAGAAAAGAGGATTTGCCACCAAGCCTATGACTAAAAGAATGTGGAAAACAAAGAGGAGTTTCAAAAGAAACATACTCACATGATAGATTAAACAAAGGTACAGTTTAATTCTATATCATTAATATAATACTTTATATCAAAGAGGATATGCGTGTACTCACTTTTTCTCCCTAACCAGACAATATGTTTCTTGAGTACAAGGGCCAAGGCTTAGAGGTATTTAAGAGGTGTGAGGAAGAGGAGGAGGGCTCCTAATGGGGTATGTGTCCAAAAGGTACTTTAAAATATTAGGTACAGTGCTCTTACTTAGATTGAGTTCTTTTGGGGACAGATGATGTTGAATAATAGAAATCATGGCTGATCTAATTCCAGCCACCCTTTTGACACTTCCAATGACAAGAAATACATTGTTCATGATTGTCCCCCCTCCAGCACTTAACATATTAGCTGGTACACAGTAAGCGATTAATAAACAGTTGTTCAAAGGAAACTGAGTAGAATCCTTCACTGACTCTCTACTGCCCAAGTTCTCAGAGAAAATTAGCTCATATGAGATAGACTGCAAAAAATGTGAAGTAAAGAGTCCCCGGACAAATAATCATATCTTTCCTGTTAAATTTTTATAATAATTCGGGTTCTCAGTTAAACAAATATACAGTTTAATTTATAAAAACTGAATTTTCCATGTCCTTGAAAGAAATGCCAACTGCAAAAGAAGCACAGTATCTTAAGAAATTAAAATAACTGGGTTGATATTTATTGCTCAGACTCTTCATGGAGAAAAGCTCATCTTATTTTAAAAATAAATGTAACTGTCTGGTACCAAAAAGTTAGTTTTTTGAAACATGAATATAATTTTTTGATCAAGGTATCTAATACTTTATCATTGGATGGGACCAAGAAGTTAGTTTTTTAAAACATGAAGACAATTTTTTGATCAAAGCATCCAATACCTCATTCACGTAAGTATTTAAGTGAACAAAACAATGACCTTTGGATCTGTCATTGCTTTGCCTTGGTGATTAATTTCAATTTTTTTGCTTTACACACCCTGCCATAAAGTTTTTTATTTACACTTTATTGTAACTGACTTGACGACATTTGCTCTTGCTTAATAATAATCGGTTAACAGCAAGGGCAGGTGTTTTCAAGGATGTGGCCCTTCCATAGAATGAAATCTAAACAGTTTTTAAAATCATCATAAAAAGCATAAAGATAAAACTTCCTCATTCTAGTATCTGAGGGGGAAAAAGATGTCTACACAAAGAAAGAGTCAAGAACGGACAACTTAATAGGTGAAATTGGTAGTTACATACCCATTCTAAATTTATTTGTTGCCCTTCCTTTTAATATTTTATTAAATATATGACACCTCATGATGGCCCCTGCTTGCACCCTAATTTTCACATAGACTTCATTCTCTCTTTTTCATGTTATGTTTAGATGTAAGAAATATAAAAAACTTTTAGTTGAGTCTGTAGACTTTGAGCCTGATGGTTGATTTTCTAATATCCACTTCCCAATAGCCCTATTTTCCTTCTATGAAATGCCCCCTTCACCAATAAGCAAAATTCTTTTTTCTTCCCTACTCAATTTAGAAATGTGAGTATGTTCTCCAAATTCCCTCTAAAGTGGAAGTCTTCCAGTTCCATTCTCCCAGACTATCCTAGGTTAGTCTCCTGGTCACATCAGCTTATTCAAGGTGGTCTGAAGAGCTCCTTAAAAACTGCCCCCATTCTCCCTTGGTCTTTTCTCCAGCCAAATGTGACCATGAAGAATAATTTTTAGATGAAACAAATATCCTGGGCATCGTTAAAAGTTAATGTGCAATCTTGGAAAGCCTACACAGCTTTATTGGCTTAGATCAACGTGTTTGTTATTTAGTGTCCTGAAGGGATGACATCTAGGACTCTCTTGAGCCAAAAGGATAGGCTCAAATTAGGCTGCTTCTTGGAGCAACAGTGGGTTCAAGTTGAAAAGGAGAAACACAATGGAGGGAGAGCTTTGTCGATAATCAGAGTAATGGTGGTAGTTGCAAGAATAGGTACCAGCAGAGAAGTAACCAACAATTATCCAAGGAAAGGCAGATCCTGCCTCGCACAGACTAGAAACCAGATAGCTTTCCTTAAGAGCATCTGCATTTGAGAAGCTCCCTGTCCTAAACCCCAACCTTAATAGACTGAGGGGCACTCACTTTCTTATTTCATACAAATGAAATTCCTTTAGTTTTAGAACATTTTCCTATTTAAATTCCAATATTGAGAAGGTTGTTATTATGCTAAAATAATATATTGGGACTAAATTCTAATTTGTGAGTTAATTACTTAAAATAATTTCCATGTATAATAGCTGAATCAGTTTGGATGCTTTCGTGTGCAGAGAACAGAAAGCCTCCCTCAAACTGAATTATACAATAATGAGAACATTTTGGCTCATCTAACAGAAATCTCTTGGATCGGTGGAGGTTTAGGTATGGCTCAATTCAAAATTTCAAAATGTTTTCAAGGCTCTTCATCTGCTTTTTGAGCAATTTTCTGAGCACAGTTTGTCTTGGTAGGTTGAATTTGCTCTCAGGGTGGCTTCCCTCTTGCTGGCTTTCCACAGCTCACTGTGCTACGAGCTTCCTCATTCCCACTGGGAGGAAGGAAGTGTATATTTTGCCCAGTAATAAAGCTGAAGTCCTGAGTTGCACTCTGATTGGGCTAAATTAAGATGTACTTACCCTTGAGCCAATCCTTTTGTCTAGAGAAATGGTATTTCTTTGATTGACTTAGATCATAAGGCCATCTCTGTACAACAGGAAGAGGTTGCGTGTAGGGGAGTTCACAGTGTTTACTGTGTAGACCTCATGGTGAATTTTAATAGATAGAGAAATAATTGCAGAGCTGAAACCTTAATTCAGGGAAGGCCAAAACAAATTAGCTCAGACATTAGTCTGATTCCATTAGATGGTGTCATGAAAAAATGAAAGAAGACCCACAGAGATCATGTTCCATTGTGGGACTCTTCCATTTCCAGCAGTCAAATTACAGACTTATGTCATGGTCACAACCTGCCACGTTCTCACAATAATAACCTGGGTGACAATAATAACCTGGGTGACTACTGGGACTGAGTCACTGAAAGCTGCATCGTCCCTGTCTGTGGAGAGGTTTAACTTTCCAGCCCAATCCCAACCCACCCTTCTGGTAGGTTCTGCCGATCTTCTGCATTGCAGTGGAAAAAACTAGCCCCGAACCTCTCACCCCCGCCGACTCTTCCCCAGAAAAGGTTTTTTGGGTTTGGCGGTATAATCCTGCCAGAACTTTTGTCTTTCCTTCCAGTCTGAAATGAGCATAATACCTCTCTCCTTTCAGCTAACATTAAAGTTAATTAAAAGTTAATTACTTTCTGTTATTGCTAAATAATTTTATCCTTATATCCTCAATCTTGAAGACTTATCAACTTAAATGTGGTTGGGATATTAAAATCATTTTTCTTTTAAACAATTTATTAGCCAGAATAAATCCTAAAAATGATGATTGCTGACAGCAGATTAGAATTTTTTAAATATATAGCACAAGTTAAACAATGGTTTTCTCCTCTGGCTATACCTTAGAGTCACCTGGGAGCCTTGACCCTTCCTGATGTGACTCGGGTTTAATTAGTCCCAGGTGAGAACTGGACACCCACATTAAAAGAAACTCTATTAAGATACGATTCCTGTAACATTCACCCTTTTGAATTGTACAATTTAACAGTTTTAGTATATTCACAGAGTTGTGGGACCCACATTTTTAATGCTCTCTGAGTCCTCACATGATTGAGAGGGTTGAACCTCTAAGCTAAAGCAAACTGTTAGATTCTGAGACAATCTAATAAACAATTGAAACTTGAAATTTAAATTATCCTTAAAAACCTCTAAAATATGTAGATTTCAAAAAAATTAATATACTATTTAGAGCAGTTGTATGCTCACAGCAAAACAGAGTGAAGAATACAGAGCTAATTGACATTCTAAGTCTGAGAGAAAATAGAAAAGTCTCTAAGACTGTTCCATGTTTTCTCAGAAAATTGTTTACGAAATGGTTATTCTCCTTGTAAAGAATTGCTTTGTATTCATTTGAAATAGAAAGCAAAATGAGACTAGGGCTTTCTTTCACTTGTTTAAATCTATTTAGCAACTTATTGATCAACACTTTTCTAGCTCTCCTTTATTGGAGAAATCAAGCACTCAAACAAAATGTCACTGATAAATAACTGAAAATCTCCAATATTAATCTAATCCCTATGCGTTATTTTGTACCTTTGATACAAAAGATTGAAAAATATTGCAGATATATATTTCACAAAGGTATTGTCATTAGCTTTGAAAGAAATGATTACCTTCAAGTAAGTTTGGCTTGTAGAACACATTTATAATCAGAAAAGTTTGGTATAGAACGTGTAGGACCAAAAGTTACCTACTCTGTCATAAACAAAAAGCGATCACACTTGTAATCATCTTAACCATACTGTATAAAAGCAATCCATATTAAAGCAACTATTAACTGGAAGTATGTTAACCATTTGGTGAAGTTAGACTGCATCATCAACTATTCAGATCTGCATAACGACAAAACACTATCCTTAGTGTTTCTCACGGCGTGAGAAAATCATAATAATAAAAGGAATGTAGAACATAGAAGTTCAGAGAGAATTCTAGAGTCCAAAACACCTCTCTGGGCCTCCTCCACAAATTGTGACTTTGGGGAAGACATTACCTCCAATATTAATTTACCCATCAAAAAATTGAGGGGAACCAATAGTACCTACTTCCTAATGCACTTGTAAGAATTAAATAGGACATAATATTATATACATCCATCGTTTAGCTCAGGGCCCAGTATATAATAAATACTAAAGTAACATGAACTAAGGTGATGGTAATGATATGATGGGACAGTACAGCATTGCTGAATTCTCCCCGGAGATGCTGGGCTGAGGTATGAATAATAGAATCCCCAAATATATTTTTGGGATCTGAGGGTGGAGAGGCTCTATTCTTGCTTCTGAGGTAGGTTTAAAATACTAAGATTGAGGCCAGGCATTGTGGCTCATGTCTGTAATCCAAGCATTCTGGAAGGCCAAGGTAAGAGGATCACTCCAGGTCAGGAGTTCAACATTAGCCTAAGCAAGAGTGAGACCTCATCTCTACCAAAAACATAAAAAACTAGGCATGCCTGGTGGCAGGTGCTTGAGCCCAGGAATTTGAGGCTACAATGAGCTAAGATGATACCCCTGCACCCTACCCAGGTTATGTAGTGAGACTCTATCTCAAAATACAAATAAAAATATTAAACTTGAGAGAGCACAAGGAACAACAAATAGTTCAATTTGACTTAGAGGATAGAGATAATAGCATCTAAAGAGATATAAATGCCACTCAGATTAATTGATGGGCAGGAGTAGGAAAAAGGAGTCAGGAAAAATGGGTTGGGGATGCTACTGTGATAAATTAGTCGCTCTCTCTCCACTTCCCTCTTCCTTGGTAGGAGCTATCCCACCCCCAGCCCCTTCCAATTGTCCTCAGCCTTAGGATTTGCCTTGGCCAATGGCACATGGGGAAAACAACATTGTCTTTATTTGAGTTTAGGACTTAAGAAATATCACATGAGAGGGCCAGATTTTTTTTAAAAGACAAATTTATCCCTCAAGCGGCCCCAGACATCCAAAGAAAACTCCAGAAATTGGCTATAGCCCCAGACCATAACCTGGAGAATCTTCTTAAAACGGCAACTACTGTCTTTTGTAATTGAGATCTGGAGAGAAAGGAGGAAAAAGAGAGAAAGGAACAGAAAAGAATGACAGCTCTAGTAATGGCACTCTGACAAACGAGCAACCTTCAGGGGCAGAGGGAAACCAGAGGAGCGAAAAACAAGTGCTT
>CAUYRH010004454.1:0-16670 GCA_963574655.1 Perodicticus potto | reverse complement strand
TCCTATTAAAGCTCCATTGTCATATTTTAAAGACCTCAAAAAAATAATACTTTGTTTTATATGGAATCAGAAAAAACCTCGAATAGCCAAGACATTACTCAGAAATAAAAACAGAGCAGGAGGAATCATGCTACCAGACCTCAGACTGTACTATAAATCAATAGTGATCAAAACAGCATGGTACTGGCATAAAAACAGAGAGGTAGATGTATGGAACAGAATAGAGAACCAAGAGATGAACCCAGCTACTTATCGTCATTTGATGTTTGACAAGCCAATTAAAAACATTCAGTGGGGAAAAGATTCCCTATTTAACAAATGGTGCTGGGTGAACTGGCTGGCAACCTGTAGAAGACTGAAACTGGACACACACCTTTCACCATTAAATAAGATAGACTCTCACGGGATTAAAGATTTAAACTTAAGACATGAAACTATAAAAATATTAGAAGAAAGTGCAGGGGAAACTCTTGAAGGAATTGGCCTGGGCAAATATTTTATGAGGAGGACTTCCCAGGCAATTGAAGCAGCATTAAAAATACACTACTGGGACCTGATCAAACTAAAAAGTTTCTGCACAGCCAAGAACACAGTAAGTAAAGCAAGCAGACAGCCCTCAGAATGGGAGAAGATATTTGCAGGTTATGTCTCCAACAAAAGTTTAATAACCAGAATCCACAGAGAACTCAAAGGTATTAGCAAGAAAAAAACAAGTGATCTCATTTCATGGTGGGCAAGTGACTTGAAGAGAAACTTCTCTGAAGAAGATAGACACACGGCTTACAGACACATGAAAAAATGCTCATCATCCTTAATCTTCAGAGAAATGCAAATCAAAACTACTTTAAGATATCATTTAACTCCAGTAAGATTGGCTCACATCACAAAATCCCAAAACCAGAGATATTGGCATGGTTGTGGAGAAAAGGGAACACTTTTACACTGCTGGTGGTAATGCACACTAATACGTTCCTTTTGGAAAGATGTTTGGGGAATACTTACAGATCTAAAAATAGACCTGCCATTCAATCCTATAATTCCTCTACTAGGTATATTTCCAGAAGAACAAAAATTACATTATAACAAAGATATTTGTACCAGAATGTTTATTGCAGCCCAATTCATAATTGCTAAGTCATAGAAGAAGCCCAAGTGCCCATCAACCTACAAATGGATTACTAAATTGTGGTATGTGTACACCATGGAATGTGTACCTTAAAGAAAGATGGAGACTTACCTCTTTCATGTTTACATGGATGGAGCTGGAACATATTCTTCTTAGCAAAGTATCTCAAGAATGAAAGAAAAAGTACCCAATGTACTCATCCCTACTATGAAACTAATTTATAGCTTTCATATGAAAGCTATAACCCAATTATAGCACAAGAATATGGGGAAAGAGGCAAGGGAAAGGAGGGGAGGGGGAAGGATGGGTGGACAGAGGATAATTGGTGGGACCACACCTACGGTGCATCTTAGAAGGGTACTGAATGCAGAATATAAAGGTCTTAATACAATAACAAAGAAAATGCCATGAATGCTGTTACCCAGTTTGATGAAAATATTTCAGATTGTATATGAAACCAGCACATTGTACCCCATGATTACATTAATGTACACAACTATGATTTAATAAAATAAATAAATAAATAAAACAGTACTCGGCATCTAATAGGAACTCAAGAAATATGTATTTGTTGAGGCCAAGGCGGGTGGATGCTTGAGCTCAGGAGTTTGAGACCAGCCTGAGCAAGAGTGAGATCCTGTCTCGACTAGAAATAGAAAATAATTAGCTGAGCATTGTGGCATGTGCCTGTAATCCCAGCCACTTAGGAGGCTGAGGCAAGAGAATTGCTCAAACCCAGGAGGTTGCTGTGGGCTATGATGATGCCATAGCACTCTACCCAGGGCAACAGAGTACAAGTCAGTCTCAAAAACAAATATATATATATATATATATATATATATATATATATATATATGTACATATATATGTATACATATATTTGTTGACTATCTTAATAATGCCTTAGTTATCATATCTTATTTCGTATCAACCCCATAACATTTGGGAGGTATACTGTTCCAGCCTTCACATCTTCACTGTATAATATCTAGATTTTTAAATATCTAGCAGCAAACTGTATTCATCTGAATTAACCAAGCTCTTTGGGCTACTTAAATATCACTCATTTACTTTCATCAAGTTCTCCATCTACTTCCTCAGTTTCAACACATTGACCATTTACCATTAACTGCATGAAAATATAATGTAACATGCATTTATGCAAGTTTGCGAAGTGCATGATCACTGCCATCTATAACACTCTTAAACAGGAATATAACAAAAGCCACAAATGAAAGCCACAAGTATCATTTTTAACATTCTAGTAGCTGTGTTTAAAAAGTAAAAAGAAACAGGTACAATTAATTTCAATAATAAATTTTATTTAGCTATATATATATATATATCAAAAAAATGTTATTTTGACATATGATGAATACACAAAACTATTCAAGAGGTTTTCTTTCTTTTTTCTCATCATGTCTTTGAAATCTGGAATGTGTTTAGACTTACAGTGTGTTGAGTTTGGACCAGCCACATTTCAAGTGCTCAATGGCCACATGTGGCTAGTGGCAACCACATGGGACAATGTAGATTTATAAAATCATATTTTCATAAAAGAGAAAGAGGTGCACTTAAAATCTAGATACAAAATAGAAGAAATGTGATATTAAGTTAAAACAATAAAACAAGGGTGCCAAGGAAGACTCTGATTGTAAGAGGGACAGAAGTAGGCTACCTGGGACTTGGTCTCTTCCCTCTGCTAAGCCAAGCATCTTCTTATCTTACTAGCCACTCTTCCTTATCAAATGACTGCATTTGTGTATCTGTGTAAGCAGTTACGTGTTTTACAGAACTATATACATAAAGGAGATAGTCACATGAGGGTGAGGCCATGTGTAAACAAATGTGATTCTGGGCAGCTTACATAAACACTGTAATTAGAATGCATGGAGAGGAAGAAAAGCAAGGTAAAAATAACAGTGTTATATATAACAGTGTCCTCCTTTGCTAGTCAAGTACCAAAATGTAAGGCAATGTGTTAAAAGTGTGAATCTAGTCCAAAGGGAAGCCTCCAATTAAGTAAGTTATTTGTCAAGCACTTAGAACAGTGACTGGCACACGGTAAGTGCTATGTAAGTATGTATTCAGTGAGGCTGGAAACATAATATTAAATGAGTCTTTAAGGATTGATTTTTTTTTTACTCTCCTAGACATTACACTTTTCAGCCTATAAAACACTGTGAGTTATTGCTACTCCTATTTTAGGAATGAGGGGAAGAGTCTGGGAGAGATTGTCAGAGTCGCACAGACAAGAGGTGCTAAGAGCCAGGAGCTCATCCAGGCCTCACATCAGGCCCAAGGTCTTTCCTCTCCCATGGGCACCTCCAATGACATGAGCCTGGGAACCAGGAGATAGTGATGTCATGATGACACTGAGAAGTTGGGAAGGGCTGATGGGTACACTGATTTGTCATTAGGGTTCCTATTACTTAGAGTTTTAGGATCTGCACGTCTGAGGATCATTAGAAGTATGGAAATAAATGAAAGACCAACAAAAGGACAGAAAGCAGAGGCTATTTATTCAGAGCTTGCTGAAGTAACGGACTCAGCCCCCATCGTTTGCATGTTGGCGGAGACTCAAAGGCAGGCAGGCAGCAGGCAAGCTGTAGAGTGGAGAAAAAAGGAAGGTTTCAGGTATGCCCTGTGTGGAGTATGTTGGCCTGGGGAAGCTTAGGGAGCCTAACTGGAAGGAGAGAATGCTATGTGATTGGTTAGGGCAGTGGTTCTCAACCTGTGGGTCGCGACCCACAGGAACTGTATTAAAGGGCCATGGCATTAGGAAGGTTGAGAACCACTGGTTAGGGGAAACATATTTGACTTTTCCTTGTTGGTTCTAAATTGAAAAAAGGGGGGAAAAAAATCAAGGAAGCTGTCAGTTATTAATCAAGTCCTGGCTGCTTGAAGCTGATTGTTATAAGAGTTATTGTTTGGCTTCCAGGACTAGTTGCTAGAGATAATGGTCTGACTTCCTCCACGTCTGACCTGTAGACAGTAGGCTGGGCTCCTACTTACTGAATCTATTCTCTGTCTACGGACAACAGGTTGATTTCCTGGGCTGGTTGCTGTAGATTGTGGGTCAGTGTTTTTTTCTGGCCATTGCCAACCCCCAATCCAAATATTTAACTCCAAAACATTCCTCAGCATATGGAAAACTCCACCATACAAGATGCCTGTTCCATTCTGAGGCAACTCACTGTCTCCATTTTATTAAGAGTAATATTTAAATTGGGGAATAAGGTGGCTCACCAGAGACATAGAATGCTAGATCATCTCAGAAAGAAGGAAATGTTTTAAATAATAACAAGAAAAGGTGTAATTTTGAGGGGAAAGTGCCAGAACCTACCAGAGATTCCACAAGAAGAAATTGCACAGCAGAATTAGAAGGAGCAAGATATTGGCAGAGATCAACCCCGGAAAATCTTGGAACCTGGCAAAAAGGATAGGTGGGAGTTTTGTTTCTCCCTCACTTACAAGTCTGAAAGCCAGCACACTCCTGAGTTGCTGGAGAGCCTTTCTAGTCTCATGAGCCCAAGGGCTGCTGCCTCCAGTAAACTGGGAGCTTCATGAGGACAAAGCACCAGTCTGCCAGCCCCCTCAGGGTTGCTTCCCTCTACCACAGACCCAAGCCAAGACAGAGGTGCCATGTTGCTTCTCCACTCATGGAGCACCTCTGTCTTTCCCAGGGAGCTTCAGCATCTCAGTTTTTGTCTTGCTCATTCCCACACAAACATTTCCCAAGTCCCCTACAGACTGCAGGAACCAGAGGGGCCAGCAGACCCTGGGGATCTGCACGACCTCAGTGGTTAGACATTTTGGGTGGGCTTCCTTCTAGGGAGAAGGACCCACACAGCCAGAGGGTTTGCTGCCCTCCATGCAGGCTCTTTTTTCTCTTTCCCCTTCCCCACCTCTGGCTGCCAAGATTGAGCCGGACTCACAGAAGAATCTATTTCCCCTCTGTTGTTGCATCCACCACACTGCAACTTCCTCACAGAGGACCTTTAAGAGACTCAGGAGTGCTCAGACTATTAGCACCCTCCTGGCTGCCTGTCCCAGTGATGCTCAGCCAGGGGCTCCAGCAAAGCAGGGTACACTCTAAAGGAGAGGAATAGGAAACCTGCCAGAGCACTCCATAGGCAACTCACAACCAGCAGGCTGCTCCCTGGCATGGTCCAGTCCTTGAACTAGCGAGACCTGGGGACAGCCCCAGAGACCAGATCCCACAAGCCCAGGGCTAGATCAGATTGCTAGAGGGCCCAGAGGGGAGATTTATGAACTGATCTCAGGAAGTGAGGGAGACCTCATGGGTTGAAAGAGAATGCAGGGCTGGTCCCACTCTCGGAGCATCCCTCCCCCACTGGAAAGTTGCGCTCTCTGCCTGGGGAGAGACCCTGAACAGGGAAACTGCAACCCCACAGTGCCACTGAGAGGGAGCTCAGAGACTGAGCACCGGCCCGAAGCCAGATCCAGAAGGTGACTGGAGGGCGGAGGAGCGGGAAAAAGAGCAAAACCCGCTCCTGACAGCCAGAGAGTAAATCTTAGAGGGCTCTGCCCCCACAAACAGATATTTCTGGCTTGGTGGGGCCACTTCGCCACCACCATCTCCCACGGTGGCTCTCCCCCGCAGCCTGGGAGCACATCCCCCACCCCTGCCAAAACAGCTCCCTCACTCCCCTTGTGGACCTGACGCAGCTGACCTGGCCCAGGGCCACCTGGCCTTACTCCTCCGCCTGCCTCTTCCATGGGGGTGAATAAGGGGTCCCCTGGAAGTTCCTGGCCCTACTCACCACCTATGGCATAATTCAAGTGCTTCTCCTAGGGGGCTAGAGCTGGTCATAGATTCCAAAACAAAAACAAACTCTGCATCTGGTTTTCTGGCAAGCTCCACCTACCGACAGGGAGGGCAACTTGCACAGACCTTTAAAGCATTCACTAACTCAATCATACAGGCTGTGGCTGAATCGTACCCACAAGCAGCAACACCTATCTCAGCTTGTCCTTCTTGGCATTAGTAAAGGAAGAGATAGTTCTCTGTCTTTTTTTTTTCTTGAGACAGAGCCTCAAGCTGTCACCCTGGATAGAGTGCGGTGGCATCACAGCTCACGGCAACTCCAATTCCTGGGCTCAGGCGAGTCTCCTGCCTCCACCTCCCAAGCAGCTGGGACTACGTAGGCACCCACTACAACACCCCACAACAACATTTTTTGGTTGCAGCCGTCATTGTTGTTTGGCGGGCCCGGGCTGGATTCGAACCCGCTAGCTC
This sequence comes from Perodicticus potto, assembly GCA_963574655.1. NCBI lineage: Eukaryota > Metazoa > Chordata > Mammalia > Primates > Lorisidae > Perodicticus > Perodicticus potto. Next base: position 10,281 of record CAUYRH010004454.1, on the reverse strand, counting down.
AGGTGTACGTGGCTGGCGCCTTAGCCGCTTGAGCCGCAGGTGCCGAGCCGAGATAGTTCTCTTAAAGTTTTTATATACCTAATTGTATGTAGTACAACATGAAACAACAGTCAAAGGATTAGCTAACAGGCTCTGCACCCACCGAGAGGGTGCTACTTCATAACCTTCCCTGTAGGAAAACTGCATTCATCTTCTCTGGTCTTGCCCCCTGCACTAGCAGATGGTTCTTACTTAGTAGAACAGATAATTTTCCTCTGTGTACTCCTGTTCTTCAACATTGAACATTTTAGGCAATACTTGAGCAAATCAAAGAAAAAACCTACTATCTTATGTAACATAGAAGAGAAATTAAGACTATACACTGAACATTACCTTCTACCATATAATGTTGAAAAATACACACTCATGAACAATATTTCCACCATCCCCTCAAATATGATGTGATTGACACAAAACACCATAAATCACTGGGCATGGATCAGAGTGGGAGAGCAAAACAGATTTCAAAGAAACAAGAATCTTGCTATCTCCCACCACCCTATTATCACTATGATGAGAAAAAGAAACCTCATTTATCCAGTAGATAAAAACTATATGGAGCAAATTTTACTGTAAAGAGAACTCCTACCAGCCTCTCCTCTCTTGTCTGAGAAAGTTCAACTGTTTTTAGAGGCAATTAACAAACACGTAATTAAACTTGGTGATAATTGCTGAGGGGTAAAAAAAAAAAAAAAAAAAAACTAATACATGATAATGGATAGGAAGCAATGAATGAAACATGATTTTTCTTTCTCTGTCTGTGGTAAAGATAACTAGCTCTCTACCAAGAATGCGTATTCTCCTTCCAAGGTACTGAGTTGTTTCCAGAAAGCAGCTATCCAATTGGCATATACGTGACGCCATGTGACTGATCCTTGCCAATGGAATATGAGCCAGCATGAATCACATCTAGGCTGACGTGGTTAAAGAGCAGGTGTAACTTCCCCACAGTTCTTTCCACACCTCTTGGCTGAATGATAGGACTCTGAGATTTGTGGGGGGGTGGAAGAGCCATAAGATGGAATAAGTGGCGGACTCACAGCATGGAATTCTATCCAGACACTCAATTTGGACTTTATGTGAGCAAGAAACATATTCGTATTGTATTAAGCCACTGAGATACCAAAATTAATCTGTTATGGCAGCTATTAATTCACATGAGTGATTGACTAATACAGACGTCCATTCACTTACCCTGTAAGAGAGACTTACCCTGTAAGAGAGACTACTACTTTTCTTATTAGAAAAACAGACTACACTGTTTTTCTAATTTCAGTTGAGGTTTGTTCATCTCTAGCTCTCTATAAAGAATAAATTGCTGGGTCTGCTGTCATATATCTGAATTCCATTATAAAGCAGGCATGGTTTGCTATAAATTTAACATTAATGAAAATTCATAAAGGACTTCAGCCTTTAACTCTGGTCAGCACTTTACTCTGTAGACTAGCACCAATACTAAAAAGGAATTCTATAATACTTGGAATAGGCAGGACCTCATTGAATTTTTATCCTGACAAACTGGGCCTTACTGCAAAGCCAAATCCTGAAGAAATCCCACGTTTCCTGGTTGTACTTGTAATTCTGGGTCCTTCTCTTCCTTTAAATCATTAGTGTGTGTGTGTGTGTGTGTGTGTGTGTGTGTGTGTGTGTGATATCTCTCTCTCATATTGTATTTCCACAGCTGTAATAAAGTCTTCCCTGTTGCCAAATCTCTCCATATGGTCTAGCTGAGTTTCATCGGTGCTATTCCTACAGCAATTATTCCCCATGTTACAGTAGGTAGAGTCTAGAGAAGAGAATAGTGCTAATGAGATAGTAGAAACCAGATCATGTCAGGTCTCACAGTCCATGGCAATGACTTTAGACTTTACCCACAGAGAAAAAAGAGAAGCCACGGCAGCACATAGAGTATGAGAATGATATGATCTGCTTTGCTTTAATAATAAGATCACTTCAGCTGCAGGGTAGGGAACAAGGTAAGGAGGGTCAAATTAGAATGTCATGGCAGGGTGCCAGTCCACAGATGATGCAGCCTAAATCAGAAAGTGGCAGAAGGGATGCTAAACAGGCTTGCAATGAGGAATGAAGAAAGATGTTTATGGAGGTGCCTGGACTCTAGCATTGACGGGGCACTTCTTAAAAGACAGATTTAGAGAGAGCATTTACTCTATTGCTTTTATCATGTTTGTTTTCTTTATAGGTACTCTTTCATCAATTGTTCTAAAGGGTGAAAACGTGTCTCTAAACACACACACACAGAGCTAATGGCAAGCAGTTTATAAACAGCCACTGCAGGACACCCCTGATTCTGCTCCTTCCCTCAGAGTTCTCTGCTTCCCCAGGGATTATAAAAAGGCCAAAGACTCACACATTTTCTTTAATTTTGATGTCAGTGGCCAGAAACGCCATCGCATACAACTTAGTCCCAACCCCACCGGCCAATACCTCCCCTCATAAATTTTTCCAGGCTAGTGTTGCCAAGTAAACTTTACCTACTGTCATTTCTTCAGCAGGTGACCCTTTCCTGACATTGTCTTAGATGTACGTAGGGTTTTTCTTCCTTCTCTCTTTCCACTTGTTGTCAGGTTTCAAGGGTGATTCTTCCTCATTCCAACATCCCCACTACCACCACCAAGTTCAAGGACACAGAGATTCCCTTTACTTTCCCTTATCAGAAGGTAAAAAACCCATTAGTACCCCCCATGTGGGCTCCATCCCTTTCTCCTCTTTTCTTGGTCCTAAGGTAGCTTAGTTCTTGCATGTCAAGGGTGCAGACTCAGCACCTCTCACTTTTTCTCCGGCATCTCTACTACATGACAGATGTTAACTGAAAGAAGGGGAACGGAGACAGAAGCATTTTCCCCCCTGGGAAGTTCACCTCAGATCAATTAATTTGCCATATTTAACATTCAAGCTTTGTGCATGTTCTAATAAATCATTAACATTCTCATGGATCTTAACAGGTTTGGGTTTTCTTTCATTTTCTGTTTTGTAATTAATTTCTACTCAATTCTGTAAGTCAGAACATTGCAAGTGTGAGTAATCACCAGGAGAAATCTGCATCACTGCAGGACTAGACAGTTAAAATATCTCCACCATTTATTATCTGCTCTTTGGCCTTGAGAAATGCACAGTTCTGTTTCTCTTTTCTGTTACAGAATACTGATTAACCTCAGAATGATTTTACATGCGGTTAAACATAATAACAAAATATGTCCCTTAAAATGCTCAGAGAACCTAAGAATCATAAAGAGGTTAGGGACTGGGAGATCTTAAGAAACAAATTCCCACATAATACATGTTCCTGAAAGATCTGAGCATTTAGCTCCTGTTTTAAAACTTTAATGTCCAGGGACTCCCTACCTGTGAGGTAAGAACTCCTGAGGTTGGTTCACTCTTATTTAGGGAAAGTTTCTGTTACTAAATAATACGCATGTTCCTACTGCTCCGACCTCTAGGTGCTCTGGAATACTGGAAATAAATTCATTTCCGTTTTTGAATGACAGGCTTCAATTTTTTGCATACAGTTGCATCTCTGTGAAGTCTTCTCAACCAAGCATGTGCTGTGACCATAACTCACTCAGACAACGGGTCTTGCCAAACCCTTCCTCACCTGCCCAAGTACACTCAGTCACCCTGGGAGCCTTTCCATCACCTGTCACCCTATTTCACTCTGACGTACTCCAGATTAGGAATGCCCCCGTGGCACCCAGGTCTTAACGTAGGCCAGGAGATGTGACCCACAAACCACAGAGCCAAGACTTTCATATAACCATTTTTGATCTGAAGGCAGTTCTTTTAGTTTTAAAACTTTTTAAGCACTATTTGGCTGGTCTTAAGCTCATGGCTCACTAAAATCCAAGGCATTTTTGACACTTTGCTGCAAAGTTAAGACTTTTCCACTGTATGCCAATGAATTTTAAAACTAATTCATGGAATTTACACTTCTCACATTACAAAGTAATGATTTCTGCCTGGTAAGATGTCTGAATTCTTATTTTGCCTTTTGAATATTAGCTCTTCCTCCCAGCTTTCAGTCATCTCTTTCTTTCATCCACGTCACCTATCAAAATACTAAATGGGACAGAGAAGAAAATCCCAGGACGATATTTAAAGATATAAAATATATTTATTATCTAAATGTGTGAAATAAAAATTTACAATTTAAATAATGTAGTTCCACTATAAAAATGCCAGAGGCACTTTGTGATGTGACTTTCAAGGTAAATTTGCTCCCTGCACATAAGAGGATAAAAATAAAATAGGATTAGACAGTCACAATTGCCAACCTGAGAAACTCCATATTGAAAGAACTTATTATTATTGACCACAGAAAAGCTGCAGGACAAGGGACGTGCTGACACCCTTACGGAGAGCATTTATTGTGCTGTTCAAGGAAGTTTTAGATGCATTATTCTGTACCTCTTCCTAGCTAATAGCCTTACTTAGACTCTGCTTGCAAAGATGCCCAGACTAATAAAAATATTTCACAAAGTTTGGTATTAGTCTATTAACAATTTCAACAGATCTTACAATTTTGAACATATTGTACAGAACATACCCCAAACTAAAAAACATATGCACATTTTAAGAAAAGAAAAACTATATTACAATGGGAATACCAGTAACAAAAGCTGAATACAGTCACGTTTGAGCACGTCTTGTAATTGCCATAGTCAAATGTGAATCGCATAATACAATTTTAAAACAGTTTTTTCTTTTCTTAAAATGTTTATACATTTGGGGGGTACCCTCTGTGTAGAGACATCTACCTACACTTCTCAGTTCAGTGATCTCAAACAGCCTTCCAAACAATGATAACAAAACAAGATAGCAAAACAAAACAAATTTGTTCTAGCAATTTAATGTGTCTTTGGTTATTTTGCAGATAAATATGTGTATTTGCCTTCAGAATTAAGAGATATATATATGTATATATATATACACACACACACACATATAATGCTTAACTGTAATGCATTTAGCAGGAAATCTATGACTTAATAATTGCTGTAAATTCATTACCGAAGCCTTTCCCTTTCACATAGCAAGAGAAAATATAAACCTTGCACCATTACAAATTCTAACTGCAGCCAAATACATCCAATTATAATCAGTTGCAGTAAACTCTTACTTTGCATTAGGCATAATTAGCCATGTGATAAATAATCAGTATAATAACATTTAATGTGCTGTGCTAGCAATTCTAAACTATTCATGTGAATTCTAGAAAATAAAATATACTTCAGTTCTAACCATCAATGTTTGTAATGCTTTCGTGATTGAAATTTCATGCTGTGCATTGTAAGAGAAACTTTAGTACATTTAAAGATTCCTTACATATGTTGTAATAAAAACATTCTCTGCTTTCATTAAAATATTATCTACTTTAGGAGGTGCCTATGGCTCAAGGAGTAGGGTGCCAGCCCCATATGGGAAGAGGGGGCGCAGATTCAAACCCAGCCCTGGTCAAAACTGCAAAAAAATAAAAAAATATATATATATATAATCTACTTTAATAAATTTTAGTAGTAGATTAAGTAGTAAAGATCCATAATATGTATTTATACTAATATACATTAGTAATTATATTTTCTTTTGGTATGTGAAAGAGAAAGGCTTTGGTAATGAATTTATAGCAATTATTAAGTCATAGATTTCCTGCTAAATGCATTACAGTTAAGCAATTATATATGTGTGTGTATATATATATATATATATATATATATATATATATCTTAAGTCTGAAGGCATATACACATATGATGTAAGAAGGCATATACACATATTATGTAAATAAATTTTAGTTGTAGATTTGTAAGTTTCATCCTTACAAATATAGCCATTTTCTAAATTTTTAAGCCTTCCAAGAGTGGCCAAGATTTTTCTTGATATAGTAGAGAGTATAAATTAGTTAGTAATAATTTTTAATTAATATCTCTACATCTCAAGAAAGATCTCATCTGGTTCATTTCAATAATAATAGTAGCAGTAATAATAATTAAATCTCTCCATCCTTGAATGAAATATATAACTATTCCATGGAAGTATAATAGTCTAGTATACAACATTTTTATTAACAACACTAATATTTTCCTTTTTATTTTGATGACACCAATGTCAGCTAGGAAAAACATGAAATAGTTATGATTTTGTTCAATTGTCATTATGTGGTAAAATAATATTAGTACCCATTAGAATTCCATGTTTCTATTTTATAAGTATGACAATAAACCCTATGGAATTGCCAAAATTAACTGGTTATACTGCAATTTTGTTTTGCACTGTAATCATGTTTAAGAAAGAATCCTAAACTAGAGCTCAGAATTTTTTTTCCTATAGGCAGAAAGTGTCATAAAAATATAGGGGGTCCATAAAGTTCATGTGCAATTTAAAATAGACAACTGTATTTGCTCTACTGAGCTTTGACCTGTAGTTTCATTATAAACATGATTATATGTAACATTTTCTTATTTTCCTTCTTTGTGCCACAAAATTTTTGCCTGATCATCTCTCTGGCTCAGTTTACTATTTCTAAAGATGCAGAGATTGTTCTGAATTAATCAAAGTTGCTAAGTGAATGCTCTATGAATGCTCATTTTGTGTTCCGTAACCCCAGATTGGCAAAAATACTCTCAGGATCCTTTCCTCTTCAGATTTGCAGCATTAGAAGGCGAATGATTGGGAGACTCTCTTACACCTGTCTTTAAAGGCTTTCCATTTGTTAATTGAATAATGAAAATTGTTCTCCTTTAGGAGAGAAATTCAAGTTACCAGAGCTCGGACTGTGAGGGCTACTTACAGAAGAGCTGGCCCAGTTAGAATAACCCCTTCACATTTCTTCATCATTATGAACAAATTTGGAAGGATAAGTAGGAAAGCAAACAAGCTTCTCAAGAAATTTAACCTATGACTTCACAATTATTTCACATGCTCTTACTGACTCATCTATTTGCCTATGAAGAATGAAGTAGATTTTATTGAGACGTCTCTTTCTGCTCTGTATACAGACAGAGTCACGATGGATCTAACCAAATGAAGCCCCTCATTCCTACTTCACGTGTTACTATTTATAAATGATGCCACTGATGTAAGAACCAGGAAATAAATATAGAAGGAGACTATATGAAAGTACTACTCAAATAATTTTACTCTGAAAGAAAAAGTGTATGCCTTTCTTACCGGTAATAAGAGCAGAAATAAAATACTCTATGAAAGGAGGCTCCCCATATGTTGTCTTTACGGCAATTCTCCTTAAACATTCATCTATGCCAGAAACCTAGGAACACAGGCCACTTACTTAGCGCAGACCAAGCCCTGTGCCAGAAATACAAACATGAGTGATACTCAGTCTCTGCTCTCCTAAGATTCACATATTAATTAGGGAAACTGACTAAAGTAAATAAAAAACAACTTCAGGATGCTAGATCATTGTTAGAGGTCTACCACGGAGGAAGTGATAGTTAGAAGTCAAGAAAGAACAGATAAGAAAGGAAGTGTTTTGAATGGAGAGAAAAGCATATGCAAAAACATGAGAGCATGTGCCTGGGGGCCTGGTCTCTACCAGGGGTAGCAGAGTTTCAGGTGACCGGAGTGCTCCAGCCAGTGACTGAGGGATAGGAGGTTAGCCAAGGGAGTGAGGCAATGGATGAAGTTTGCCAGGATGCAAGCCACACGTGGACTTCCGGTCAGGGGTCTCACTCTTTATTTCCTGTCCATCACCCCATTCCTGCACTGCTTCTCTCCCTACTGATCCAGTTTAGAGGCTGTGAGCCATCATTATAATCACTCTTCACAAACACCCTCCAATCTTTTCTTTCTTTCTTCGGTGCCACAGTCCCATAACAAAACCCCAGCCCTGGGTAACCTCACTGCTCCTGGTCCGTGGCTTAAGCAGAGCAGAAGAGTATGGTCGCAGGAAAATAACACAAACACTGCATCACACTCATGCAGACTCCCTCACTTTAAATTTTGACTATAAATCTCAACAATACAATTACACTTTTCTAAATAGTTTGTTCTTCCCCTCAACAACCTATTTCACACCTTCTTTCTCTTCAAATATTCAACATAAAGAAAAAGCTATTCAACAGCTCTTTCTGATCACCTTCCTTGTTTCACTGAGAAAATAATAGAGATCAAAGAATTGAAGAATGTGCAACCTCAAGGCCATATGCACCCTTACAGATCCCCAGGTGGGCCCTTGCACCCAATCTAAATTTCACAAAACAATCTCTTTATTAAGAGGATTTGTTCCAGGCCCGGCACAGTGGCTCACACCTGTAATCCTAGCACTCTAGGAGGCCAAGGAAGGAGGATTGCTTGAGCTCAGGAGTTCAAGACTGGCGTGAGCAAGAGAAAGACCCGGTCTCTACTAAAAATAGAAAAGTTAGCAGGTGTTTTGGTGAATGCCTATAGTCCCAGATACTTAGGAGTTGAGACAGGAGGGTGGCTAAAGCTCAGGAGTTTAAGGTTGCTGTGAGCTAGGCTGATGCCATGGCACCCGGGCAACAGAATGATACCATGTCTTCAATAAGTAAATAAATAAATGTATTTGTACTGTAAAATATGGATTCATTCAAGTCAAAAGGCCACCTGTGTAGCCCCAAGGCCGCAGGTATCCTATCCCATCCTCTCCTGCCTACATTAGTTAAAACAGTAGCTTGGGAAATGATCCCGCTGCACATCCTTCTACATGAAGTTTCCCTTCCTCTCTCTCCTTCCCATCTCAACTCAACCATGCTGCAATATGTCCCTTTGACATTATTCTCCTTTTCCCTATGCACTGCTCCAGCTGCTACACCATTTTTATATTTTTTATTAGAACAAAACTCCTTGAACATATCACTTACATAAGTTCTTTCTACTTTCTCTCCTCTTACTCTCTTATTAATCCACTTTAATCAGATTTCATATCCACTACTCTACTGAAACTGCTTTTGTCAAGGACTCCACCTATCTCCATTTTACAAATAAATGACTGATTCTTAATACTCATCTTATTCAAACTCAAAAAAAAAAAAAAAGCTAAAAACATCCCTCCTTAAATCATATTCCCATGGGTCTTTAAGGAACCCAAACTCTTCTGGCCTCTTTTTTACCTCCCCTGGCCTCTTCTGCTACTTCCTCTTCCACTTCTGACCTTGGTGCCTCAAGGCTCTGTCATCAGCCTTCTCCTCTAATTATGCATTTTCCCACTTATCTAGCCACATAGATATAACCAGCATTAAATAAACAGCATGCGGGGACTACAGACAGAGGCAAGAACATTTATTTTGTTTTAATATAAGCAGGATGATAAAAGCCACCGTATTTTGAGTAATAACAGCATTACCACTTTCTCGCTATAGGTTTTACAGAGCGAATGTTTATGTCTCCCTACTCAATTCATATATTAAAGCCCTAAATTTGGACTTTGTGATAGAATTAGGAAGTGGGACCTCTGGGAAATAATTAGGTTTATATGAGACCTTGAGGGTGAAGCCCCCATGACGGGATTTTTTTTTTACAATTTTATTACATTATAAATGTGACATTAGTGCAATCATGGGGCACAATGTGCTGACTTCATATACAATCTGAAATATTTTGGTCGAACTGTTAAACATAGCCCTCATGGCATTTTCTTAATCACTATATGAAGACATTGATATTCTACATTTAATAAGTTTCACCAGTACCCTTCTAAGATGCACCGAAGGTGTGATCCCACCAATTGCCCTCCCTCCCTCCACCCATCCTCCCCCCTCCCCTCCCTTGCCGTTTCCCCTGTATTCTTGTGCTATAATTGGGTTTTAGCCTTCATATGAAAGCTATAAATTAGCTTCATATTAGGGCTGAGTACATTGGATACTTCCATTCTTGAGATACTTTGCTAAGAAGAATATGTTCCAGCTCCATCCATGTAAACATGAAAGAGGTAAAGTCTCCATCTTTCTTTAAGGCGGCGTAATATTCCATGGTATACATGTACCACAATTTATTAATCCATTTGTTAATCGATGGGCACTTGGGCTTCTTCCATGACTTAGCAATTATGAATTGGGCTACAGTAAATATTCTGGTACATATATCTTTATTATGGTGTGATTTTTGGTCTTCTGGATATATACCTAATAAAGGAATTATAGGATCGAATGGCAGATCTATTTTTAGATCTCTAAGTATTCTCCAAACATCCTTCCAAAAGGAATATATTAGTTTGCATTCCCACCAGCAATGTAGAAGTGTTCCCTTTTCTCC
>CAUYRH010004453.1:0-17386 GCA_963574655.1 Perodicticus potto | reverse complement strand
CCGGGCTGGATTCGAACCTGCCAGCTCAGGTGTACGTGGCTGGCGCCTTAGCCCACTGAGCCACAGGTGTTGAGCCTGCCTCAAAAAATTTTAAAGATGTCTCAGCACCCACAGCACAGTGGTTACCCTGGCCACGTGCACCAAGGCTGGTCGGTTTGAACCCGGCCTGGGCCTGCTAAACAATAATGACAGCTACAACGAAAAAAAAGCCAGGCTTTGTGGCCGGCGCCTGTAGTCCCAGCTACTCAGGAGGCTGAGGCAAGAGAATCGCTTAAGCCCAAGAGTTTGAGGTTGCTGTGAGCTGTGATGCCACAGCGCTCTACCAAGGGCAACATAGTGAGACTCTCTCTCTTAAAAAAAATTTTTTTTAAAGATTATTAATTAAATTATTTTCAAAATAGGTTCAAAGTACAGTAAGTATATTCTTTTTTTTTTTTTTTACTCTGTATTTTGATCAACATAATTTAAATGTGCTGCCAAAGTTTAACTATAGGTTCAAGAGTGCCGAGAGAGAAAAGAGGTTGACAAACTCTGGTCTAGTCTTTTCTATTTTTTTCCTTCCATCCTGCCTCTTTTATTGCCTCCTCCCTCCCTCCCTTCCTCCTTTCTTTATTCCTTTCTTCTTCCTTCTCCTCTTTCCATCCCTCCCTCCATTTCTCTCTCTTTTCCTTCCTCCTATCCTCCTCAATTCTAATCTTCTTAATCACACCTACTTGACTTTCAAGAAATTCCTCGGAAAAGCCCCTTCTAGCCCTACCAGTTTGCAGACACTCCTAGTTTGGATTCCATGAGAAGTAGACTCCAAGACAAGGATTCAAGTGCACAACGTTTATTTAGGAAAGAAGCTTCAAAAATACCAGCGGGGGAAGATTGGAGAAAGTGGGACAAGAAAGGAACTTGGTAAATGGCACATAATCATGTCAGCTACCCCTGTGGGCTACTGGGGCCCCACCCCACTGGGGGCAACGGGAGACAGCATAGAACAGGAACCTCAGAGTCTTCTCAAGTGGGGAGCTGGGAAGGAGTGACATTGTCCACTAACTTTGCACCACCATTGGTTGAAGTATTAATCCACCAGATTCTCTGTCTTGCCCTCACATTCTGATTTACTTTTTGCACAAAGAGTTCAGCATTTGTGTCCAGAGTCAGATTGCACCAAGCGGTCTCTGGTGAATAGAAGTTGTTAGGAGGTATGGAATGAATGCCGGGCACAAAGGTTTTCTGAGCACTGAAAATGCTGACATGGAGGTAGGCTGTGAGGTCCTTCTGTTCTGGACTCTGCCTTCAGCATCAGATGTTCTCTGTGTTCAGTGCCCCCTGGAACACTGCTGATGCTCCTCACCACTGGGGCGAGCACCCTTGGTCGTCCTGACAACATACTCTCCCAATATACCCACCTAACTGTGTCCCTGATGCACATGTGCTAGAACAGCTTGTGGTGTAGAGTGACTGTCACATCTATTGCCTCATGATCCAACCACTCACACTTCTTTTTCAATCCTTTTCCTATGGTCCTCCACTATTCCCTGTGATTCTAATGGTGTTCAAACACAACAGCCTCCAGAACCCTGGCCAACTCCACATAGCAATCTACCCATCTACTGCAGTGTTGGCCCAAGGTGTGGGCACATGATCCAGCATGACCAATCAGAGCTATTCCTTGGGATTTTGTACAGACACCAAGGGATAGGAGGCTTCCTCTCACTCTGAGGCTGCAAGTTGAGAAGGTGCTCAATTGGAGTTGTCAACACCCACAGTTACCCCTCCTTCACCACATGGAAGACTCACATGTAAAGAAGATGAAATGAGCCAACCACCCGAGAGAAGTGAAGCTGAAAGAGAAAGAGAAAGATCCTCATGTCATCCATTGATTTGGATCCAAGGTTTGCAACCAGCTTCCAACTTCAAACTTTCCAGGAATGCAAGCTAATCACTTCCACTTTTGCCCAAACTATTATTATTCATGTTGGGTTTCTTGCATTTACTTTCACTCTGCTATGAGTGGAGACCCTGGGAGTGTGTTTTCTTTTAGATGGAATTCCATGGCAGAGAACCCTTCACCCTAATCATTTGATTATTTCATCTTGCAGAGTGACTTGGGCTGCTAGTGATGTCTGTTTTATTTTTATGACTGCTGTCTTCTCAGGACACACTGGCATTAGAGGTAGGAGTGTGTGGAGACACATTGCATGTGACTAACCACTGCTGCCTCTCCAATATCAGGCCTTGTGATGAAAGTTTTGCCTTCTCCCTCATGCATAGGAATTTTTTTTTTTTGCTCTTTTGGAGATCTGAAGTCTTTTCCCTGCTTCCCCCACCCTAAATCTATCAGAAGTAAGAACCAAGGGAAAAACTTCCCCTTTGCCCTCTGAAATTTCGCAGAAAATTCAACTCACAAAGGGCAGATTAACTGAGGAAAGACCTACAAGTTTGCAATGGATTAAACACAGAGTGATTACCTCACCACCCCAATGGGGTACAGAAGCTGATATATTATATTAAAATTGCATGAAGAGGGGGGCTCAGAGCATGGCCAAAAGCAGGTTATGGTGTTTGTGATCTGAGAACCCTTTTGTCAGCTAAGATGTACCCAAAGGAAACAAAAGTTACCCCTGGGTCAAAGGTTCAAGACACAGATGGCATGGGAAATTTCTAAATTTCTACTGCATTTCTACTGCTACAAGAAAACACACACACACACATACACATACACACACTTACTGCACTCCCTAACAATAGAAGCTCTCAGACTTATTTACAACCCAGACTGCTACAACTCTGATTGAACAGAGGACCAGCCTTTCAATGTTTTTTATTTTAAATATTTTTAAACATTCCTTTCTGCTAAGCAACTGCAGACCTTCAGCCAGTTTCAGCCAGCTTATAGAGGCTGTGCACAAAATGCCTTTGTGTCCTATAGTTCTTCTTTTGATGTAAAGAGCCAAATTCCACCTCATTTTAATATTAAAACTCTATCCCACACCAGCTGCAGTGGCTCACATCTGTAATCCTAGCACTTTGGGGGGCCTAGGTGTGAAGGCCATGCATTCAAGACCAGCTAAAGCAAAAGTGAGACCCAATCTGTACTAAAAATAGTAAAAATTATCTGGGCATAGTGATGGGGGCCTATAATCCCAGCCACTGGAGGCTGAGGCAGGAGGATCACTTGAACTCAGGAGTTTGAGTTTGCTGTGAGCTAGGCTGTTGCCATGGCACTTTAGCCTGGGCAACAGAGTGAACTACTGTTTCAAAACTAAACAAACAAAAACAAAAATACCTGCCCCAAAGAAAGTAAGTACAGGAGGTATGTTACATACTTTCATATCCAGGGGCATCCAGCCCCCCCTAAATATGTGTAGTTTTCCTCCAAACCTGATGAATATGTACGACTTCATTGTATAATACACATCCTGTGGGGCATAAAACCCAACTTGTTTTTTTCCTCCTAGAAGAGATAGTACCTTTGGTTCATGCTGGACATGCTTTCTGGTCTGCAAATTGATTTCTCTAGCAAAGCTCTCCTTTCTACTATTTACCTATCCTAGTAGTCTTTTGGATGACATAATAAACCAGAGTATAGGACAAGAATGTAACATCAATGTAACTTCGAGTGCCATTGACTTATGTCTGAAGAAGCTTTCTTAGAGTCCACATGAAGGGATGTTTCTTTAAGACCCTCCGAACTGATTAGCAAGCTACTCAGGCAGGAAGAAGACTTTACAAGCAGAGTCTGGCTATCTCTGAAATGTCCTGAAAGGAACCTCAGAAGTAGAAAACAAAATAAAGGCATCTCAATTAAAGGTTGAACCTGCTGTTTACAGACGAATGACTGAATAAGTTTTGGGGCTGCTCTGCATGGTTTCTTTGTACTCTTATAGACCATTTGCTGCCAACTGGCTTATTATTATCAAGTGTACATGCAGACTTTAGTGTTGTTTAAAGTGTATAAGCTTGTAAGCAATAAACTGAGGCTGCTACATGCCTGAGCGAGCTGTACTCTCCCCTCTTTAACCTAAATTTTCAATGCTGATATTATCTCTGTGACACCGTATCATGCAACATAAGAAAGGTTATGGGATGGAGAGAAGAGCTGGGTTGGTTAGCAAAAGTGGTCTTATTAGGTAGATGAAGCCTAATGGGTAGCAGCCCACAGAGAGAATAGATGAGTGTCCTGTAAAGATGCCAGGTTCTCGGTTAATCTTTTCTGGATATGGACAAGGGAAAGCCTCAAAGAAAAAAATGACTACATCAGTGTAGATTCTCTATTGATGCAAATCTCCCAAAAGACAGCTTTGCATGGCAGAGTTGCTTATGTTTCCTGGCTCTCTGAGCAACTATCTCAAACTATGTCAAATAAATAGAAGGAAAAGATTTTGCTTTTTTTCACAGACATGCTTGTGCAATTTCTAATAATAATAACTATTTATTGAGGATTTACAGTGTCTCTGTTACTTAAATACTTCACATATACTAATTCAGTGGTCCTCATAAAATCTTGGAAGTCAAAATATTGCCTACATCTTAGTGATGAGAAAATTGAGGTGGGCGGATTGTTTGAGTTCACAGGTTCAAGAGCAGCCTGAGCAACAGTGAGACATAGTCTCTAAATATAGCCAGGCATTGTGGCAAGCACCTCCCAGCTACTTGGGAGACTGAGGCAAGAGAATCTATTGAGCCCAGAGTTTGAGGTTGCTGTGAGCTATGATGCCACAGCACTATACCAAGGGCAACAAAGTAAAACTCTGTTTTCTCAAAAAAAAAAAAAAAAAGAAGAAGAAGAAGAAAGAAAGAAAGAAAGAAAGAAAACTGAGGCTGAGACAAGTTAAGTGTCTAAGTCCAACACTGATGGTAAGCAGTATTGAAAGAAACCTTGGAAAAATTAAATTTAACAGAAATTTAATTGAGTAAAGAATGATTCACGAATTGGGCAGCCCCAGGAACTTGAATAAGCTCAGCAACGTAGTGCAGCAACGTAGTCAGAGGGCATTTGTGGGCAGAAAAAAGAAAGGGTTGTCAAGAAAACAGAAGTAGAGCACGGAAGTAGCTGGATTGTTAAAGCTAAGTGTCTGTCTTATGTGAGCATTGTTTAAACAGTTGACTGCCTTTTTTTTTAATGGTAAAAACATGCTTTTATTAAAATCTTCAAAATTCTAATATATATTTACTAAGTGTTTCAACTCAAACTTATTTATAAAGCATGTACAACATACCCATTTTCTTGTAGTACTCTCAGTTGACTGCCTTTGATTGGCCAAAACTCAGTGATTGTCAAGAGTAGGGAATACATCTGGGTAAGCTGCAGTTAACTACATACAGAAAAACCTTTGTACAGAGCTTAAAACATGTCAGGAGGCAACTTTAGGCTAAACTTAAATACTGATATATGTAGATTTTGACAAGGTGACATAGGTGGCTTTACATACTATCCATTAATGACATCAAGAATACCTAATATCTGGTTGGTGAAAGTCTAATTGATCTATCATGAAGTTTACGATCAAGTTTTTATGGAATCATTTTGCCAGTCCTTGTTGATTATTGCCTAGTTCAGTTCCATTAAGAGATACAAAATGGAGCAGTGCCTGTGGCTCAGTGAGTAGGGCACCAGCCCCATATACTGAGGGTGGCAGGTTCGAACCCGGCCCTGGCCTAACTGCAACAAAAAAATAGCCAGGCATTGTGGTGGGCACTTGTAGTCCCAGCTGCTCAGGAGGCTGAGGCAAGAGAATCACCTAAGCCCAAGAGCTGGAGATTGCTGTGAGCTGTGATGCCACAGCACTCTACCAAGGATGACAAAGTGAGACTCTGTCTCTAACAAAAAAAAAAAAAAAAGAAAAAGAGATTCAAAATGGTGATTTTTCTGTATGTATCATTTCTTCTGCATCTATAAAATAGAAACTAAATAACCATAATACCCATGCAGTTACCAACTCATGGCTAATCTTGTTTCATCGATACTTCCAGCCTCTCCCTCCTTTAATTATTTTGAAGCAAATGCCAGGTGTCATGTTCATTTATATATAATATTTTAGAATATATCTCTAAAAGATAAGAACTCAGTTTCAAAATACAGACTGAATTTTTTAAGAGCAGGTTTAAGCTCATGGTGAAAATTAAGAGGAAGGCACAGAGATTCATTTCTATATCCCCTTGGTCCCCAACTATGCACAAATTCCCCTGCATGGACATGGCGCCCAACACTGATGTCATTATTACCCAAGTCTGTAGCTCATGTTAGGATTCACTCTTTTTTTTTTAGGTAGAGACAGAGTCTCACTTTATCCCCCTCGGTAGAGTGCTGTGGCATCACAGCTTACAGCAACCTCCAACTCCTGGGCTTAGGCATTCTTCTGCCTCAGCCTCCCGAGTAGTTGGGACTACAGGAGCCCACCACAACACCCCGCTATTTTTCTGTTTTGCAGTTTGGCCGAGGTTGGGTTTGAACCCACCACCTTTGGCATATGGGGCCAGCGCCCTACTCGATGAGCCACAGGTGCTGCCCAGGGTTCACTCTTGATGTTGTACATTCTATCAGTTTGGGCAGATGTATAATGACATGCACCCTAATGAGTCATTTCACTGCTCTAAAAATCTTCTAGAACTTTTACTTTTAAAACATAAACACATGCCAGATCTGGTTTGGTGTCTAAACAAAATAAAACAACCCCCCCCCAACATAACCACAGTATCATTATCACAATTTCTTTTTCCTTTTTTTCTTTTTTGAGACAGAATCTCACTTTGTCACCCCCAACAGAGTCCTGTGGTGTCACAGCTCACAGCAACTTCAAACTCTTGGGCTCAAGAGATCCTCTTGCCACAACATCCTGAGCAGCTGGGACTACAGGTGACCACTACAATGACTGGCTAGTTTTAGAGACCTGCTATTTTTGCTCTTGCTCAGGCTGGTCTTGAACTGAGCTCAAGAAATCCACCCTCCTCAGCCTCCCAGAGTGCAAGGATTACAGGCATGAGCCATGGCCTAATCACAAAAATGTCTTAACATCAAGCATCTTCTGGCCAATGCTTAAATTTACCCAAATGTTCATAATTTTTCACTTTTTTTCTTTGAGACAGAGTCTTGCTCTGTCACCTGGGCTGAAGGGTAGTGACACAATCCTAGCTTACTGCAGGCTTGAACTCTGAGCTCAAGTGATGCTTCTGTATCAGGCTCCCAAGTAGCTGTGACTACAGGTGCACACTACCATATCCAGGTAACATTTTCTTATTTTTTTGTCCAGAAGTCTCACCATGTTGCCCAGGCTGGTCTTAAACTCCTGTCCTCAAGAAATCCTTCTGCCTCTGGTCCTCAAAGTCCTGGAGTTACAGGCATGAACCACTGCACCTGGCCTCAAATGTTCTTATTTTTTTTTAACAACTTGTTTGAATCAGGATCCAAATAAAGTTCAGATGTTGATTTTGGTTAATAATCTCTCAAGTCCCTTTTATTGTATAGGCTCTCTCTATTTATGTATATCCAGGCCTCGATCTAGATACAGAGATCTATACTGAGATTTCTATACTAATTGCATTTATTTGTGTTATTTTCTTTTTATCCTATTCACTTTCCCCTGTCTGGACTTCCCAGACTGCATCTCTGTGGTGTCTTTTAACATTCCCCTCTCATTCCCATCTGTCCTATAAATTGGTAGTTAAGTCTGGGGGCCTGCCAGGTTCAAGTTCAATTCTTGCTTTTGTTTTGCAGAACCACTTGAGAGACAGTGTTCTGTTCTTCCTTCAGAAGGTCCAAGGCATCTTTTTGTATCTTTTTTGCGATGATAGCAACTACTGATCATCACTGCCCAAACCCATTAATCCAGCAGTGTGCAAAACGGTGATATTTTGACATCTTCATTTGCTGTTTGGAATACTTCTATGAAGAGAACCCTCCCTTCATGAGCTCTTTTATTCCCCCCAAGGTACCATTCTTACAGGAAAAGTAGGATAAATGTTCAATTCTTTTCTGATTTTCAAAATAATGAATTAGTTTACTAGCATCCCCCCAAAGTAACCAATGAAGTTTGAGTTTTGAGTATTATTATAACTCTTGGATTCAGGCATATTTGATAGATTTTGATATGATAAACTACGTATTTATGCTCAAAGCGTCTCATCTCTAGTCAGTGAGAGTCTATGCTAGCGGCTTCTAAGTCCTTTGACCAGATGCCAGAAGTTTCCAATGGCTTCCCCACCAGCTGGTGTAAAAATTATACCCCCAGTTCACCTATTTCCTTTCTCCCAACCTCCAAAAATCCTTGGTTCTGTTCAGTGTTGATGGATATTTAGAGACCACAGTCCTAGCATTGGGCAATTTTTCCACAAAAAAAACTTTAACTGTTTCTGTAATTAATTTTATCAACTTAATTAATCCCTTGGACAGAATAAAGGGAAAAATTGCAGAAATTTAGTACTACTTTCTTCGCCACAAAACTTAATCTTTTCTTTAAAAACATCTGCATAGAGATAATAAAGTCATGATAAAGACTGAGGTTTTCGGAGTCCTTTTTAAAACAAATTTCAATTTTTGAGCTCCTTTGAACCTTTGAAACCATTCGCTATTTCTGTGTTTGCCCCTTCCATCCTGACTTCTTTGCTATACGTTTTGTTTTATGTTGTCAATGTTTTGAACATGAATATTCTAATTTCATAACCTGAATCCTCACGGTTCTTTTTAAAATTAAAAAATTGATCGAGACCAGTGTGAGCAAGAGGGAGACATCTCAGGAGCTCGAGATCAGCCTGGACAAGAGGGAGACACATCGCAACTAAAAATAGAAAAATTAACTATGCATTGTAGAGCATGTCCAGCTACTTGGGAGGCTGAGGTAGGGACATCTTTGAGCCTAGGAGTTTGAAGTTGCTGTGAACCCCTGCACCCTAGCCAGGGGCGACAGAGTTAGACTCTGTCTCAAAAAAAAAAAAAAAAGAAGGCAAGGGGACACAACTAAAAAAAAAATTGAACGATAAAAGTTTTATTTATTTATTTATTTATTTATTTTTATTTTTATTTCTATTTTTGTTTTTGTAGAGACAGAGTCTCACTTTATCGCCCTCGGCAGAGTGCCGTGGCATCACACAGCTCACAGCAACCTCCAGCTCCTGGGCTTAGGCGATTCTCTTGCCTCAGTCTCCCGAGAACCTGGGACTACAGGCGCCCGCCACAGCGTCCGGCTATTTTTCTGGGGGGGTTTTGCAGCTCCGCAGATGCCGAGTTTGAATCTGCCACCTTTGGTATATGGGGCCGGCACCCTACTCGATGAGCCACAACCAAAATCTTTATTTTTATTGACAAATAGGTTAATACAATCGAATAAACACAGTAAATGTTTGCTGGGGAATAAAAACTCAGTCTCTCTCCACTCCCAGCCTCTGGCTTTAGCATTCAGCTCTCTTGCTGGACACCTTGGATGTCGAGGCATTAACGGGCAGCCCAGGCGTTCTTGAGCCCACAGGGAGCTCTATCTTCCTGGCCAGGTGTGCAGGTGCCGTCTTGGGGCCACCGCCCTTAGCAGGAGAAGCTGCCTTGGCGTTTGGTCTCTCCCTGGACCTCTGGGCAGCTGACCCTCCAGAGGCCTTGACTGCCATCTTCTTTTTAGTTGGGGAAGCAGCCTCTTTCTCGACCTTGCTGCTGGCTGTGAGTTTTGAACTCTTACTCTCAGCTTTGGTTGTCCTATAGGCCTCAGCATCTCCTTGGCTGCTCCTCCTGCTGTTTACCTTTGACTTTTTGCTGAGCCCACTGGCATTAGAGGGGGCCTGTGTGGCCTTGTCTGGCTTTGGGGGGTGCTTCCTCACCTCACCCAGTTTTGCCTCGACATTCGTGACCTTGCTGCCGGTCTTGAGGGCCTTCCCCTTGGTTGTAGATGATTTGGGGAGGCTCCTTCCTCACCTCTCCAGGCTTCTTGGCTGCCTTTTCCACCTCATCCAAGCTGAGAGGGTCCCTCTTTGTCTCATTTGGTTTCTTGGGGCCCTTCTCCTTGGCCTCCCCAGCTCTCCTGGGGGCTCTGGAGGCAGCCGTCCTCCTGGACTGGACTTCCTTCTTGCACTTGGAAACTAATTTCAAGCTGCCAGTGTCCCCTTTGGCTTTGGAGTTGAGGGACCTGGTGAGGAGGCCCCAGTGCATGACAGTGGCCAGGGCCTGCTTCAGCAGCTAGTAGTAGCGGGTGAGGTCCACTGTTGGGTACTTGTTCAGGACGTAGAGCTTGACTTGATTAGAGCTTGATTACCTTACATTGTATTTCTAAGGTAAAGGTCAGGTTGTAGATGAGGCCGTTGAGCCCTTGGTTCAGGAGGTGTGCTGTACACCCTTACAATGTGGTCATCAAGTTAGAGCTTACCTGCCCGCCTCTCCTTTCTCCTTGCCCTTCTCCACCCTCCCCCCACTTGAATAGACTTCTCTTAGTCTTTCATATGAACATGTTGTTGGTTTTCTATTAGATTCATATTAGTTTTGAGTACACATGCTTGTTTTGAGTTACATGCTTGTAACACTTCTCTAAGAAGAATGTATTTCAACTCCATCCAGGTAAACACAAAAGATGTAAAGTCACCTTTTTATGGCTTAATAGTATTCCATGGTATATATACAACACAGTTTATTAATCCATTCATAGGTTGTTGGGCACTTGGGTTGCTTCCATGTCTTGGCAATTGTGAATTGAGCTGCAATAAACATTTCAATGCAAATGTACTTGTGATAAAATGATTTATTTTCTCCTGGGTAGATTCCTAGTAATGGAATTGTGGGATCAAATGGAATGTCTACATTTAGCTCTTTGAAGATCTGCCATACTTCTTTTGATAAAGGCTGTATTAGTTTGTAATCCCACCAACAGTGTAAAAGTGTCCCTTCTTTCCACATCCACACCAATTTTGCAGCTTGATATTTTGTGATGTGGGCTATTCTCACTGGAGTCAGGTGGTATCTCAGGGTGGTTTTGATTTGCGTTTCTCTGATAAGTAGAGACTATGAGCATTTTTTTCTAGTGGTTGTTGGTGAAATTTTCACCTGTCTTCTTCAGAGAAAGTTCTGTTCCATTATTTTGCCCATTGATAGATGGGATTGTTTGCTCTTTTTTTGTTGATTAATTTCAGTTCTCTGTAGATTCTAGTTATCAATCCTTTGTCAGATTTGTAACATTTAAATATCTTTTCCCATTCTGAAGTTTGTTATTTGCCTTAATTGTTTCCTCCTTGACCGTGCATAAGCTTTTTAGCTTAATTAAGTTCCATTTATTTATTTTTGTTAATTTCATCATTTCTGATGCTGTCTTCATAAAATCTTTCCCCAGGCAGATCTCGTCTAGTTTTTCTCATACTTTCCTTTAGAATTTTTATTGTCTCATGTCTTAGATTTAAGTCTTTTATCCATCTTGAGTCAATTTTTGTAAGTGGTTAAAGGCATGGGTCCAATTTCAGTTTTTTACATGTGGTTATCCAGTTCTCCCAGCACCATTTATTGAATAGGGATTCTTTTCCCTGGTGTAGACTTTTGTTTGGTTTATCAAAGATCAAATAATGGAGCATTGTGGGAGGCTGAGGCAGGTGGATTGGTGGATTGCTTGAGCTCATGAGTTCAAGACCAGCCTGGGCAAAAGCGAGACCTCGTCTCTACTAAAAAAAGAAAAGCTGAGACAAGAAGATTGCTTGAGCCCAAGACTTGGAAGTTGCTGTGAGCTATGATGCCATGGAACTCTACCTAGGGTGATAGCTTGAAGCTCTGTCTCAAAACAAAGCAAAACAAAAGATCAAATGGTGGTAAGGGACTAGTTTCATCTCTAGGTTTCCTATTCTGTTCCATAGATCTATGTCTTTATTTTGTACCAATACCATACTGTTTTGATCACTGTGGACTTGTAGGATACCCTGAGTCTGGCAGAATGATGCTTCTAAATTTGTTTTTATTATTAAGGATTGCCTTGCCTATAAAGGTTTTTTTCCTGGTTCCAAAAAAAATGGAGAACTATTTTTTTGAGTTTTTCAAAGTATGCTGTTGGTATCTTAAGGAGGATTGCATTGAATCTGTAGATTGCTTTGGTTAGTACAGGCATTTTAACAATGTTGATTCTTCCCAGCCAAGAGCATGGTATGCTCTTCTATAATGTCTTCTGCTATCCTTTTCTTAGAATTTCATATTTCTTTTTGTAAAGGTCCTTCACCTCCTTTGTTAGGTGTATTCCCAGGGATTCCATTTACTTTGAAGTTACTATGAAGGGAATTGTGTCTTTGATTTGCTTCTCCACTTTATTGTTTTTGGCATATACAAAGGTTACTGATTTGTGGATATTGATTTTAGAGATATTACTGTATTTCTTGATAACTTCCAGGAATCTTGTGATTGAGTCTCTGGGATTTTCTAAGTATAAGATCATATCCTCAGCAAAGAGCAAGAGTTTGACCTCCTCTGCCCCCATTTGAATGCTCTTAATATCCTTTTCTTCTCTAACTATATTGGCTAGAACTTCCAGTACTATGTTGAATAGTAGTGGTGATAATGTACATCCTTGTCTGGTTCCAGTTCTAAGTGGGAATGCTTTCAGTTTTACTCCATTCAGTCTGATATTGGATCCGAATTTGTCATAGCTGGCTTCTGTCAGATTCAGGAAAGTCCCATCTATCTCTAATTTCTTAAGAGTTCTTATTAGGAAAGGATGCTGAATTTTATCAAATGCTTTTTCTGTATCTATTGAGAAGATCGTATGGTCTCTGTTTTTGCTTTTATTTGTGTGGTGAATAACATGTATAGATTTCTGTATGTTAAACCAGTGTTGCATCCCTGGGATAAAGTCTACTTGATCATGATGTATAATTTTTTAGTATGTGCTATATTCTATTTACTAGGATTTTTATTGAGTATTTTTGCATCAATATTCATTAGTGGAATTGGTCTGTAGTTTTTCTTTTTGTGTTTGGTCCTTTCCATGTTTTGACATCAGGGTAATGTTTGCTTCATAAAACATGTTGGGGAGAGTTCCTTTCTTCTCAATGTTTCAAAATAGTTTTTGCAGTGTAGGGACTATCTCTTCTTTAATGTTTGATAGAATTCTGGTGTGAAGCTGTCTGATACTGGGCTTTCTTTGTTGGGAGACTTTTTATTGTTTCTTTAATTTTGGTGCTTGATATTGGTCTGTTCAAGAGATTTGCTTCTTCCTGGTTAAGTCTAGGGTGGTTGTGTGATTCTAGGTATTGAATCCACATTTCAAGTTCCTCCACATTTTCCTCCACATTTCAAGTTCCTAGACATAGAGTTTTTTGTAGTAATTGGAGGTGATCTCTCATATCTCTGTGGTTTCTGTTATTTTCCCTTTGTAATTTCTGACTGAGGATAGTAAACACCTTACTTTTCTATTTCCAGTTAATCTGGCCAAAAGTTTATCAATTTTGTATATGTTTTCAAATAAAGAACTTTTTTTCATTAATTTTCTGAATGACTCTTTTGTTTTCAATTTTATTTCTGAATTAATTTTGGTTATTCCTTTTCTTCTGTTAGGTTTAGGATCGGAATGCTCTTCCTGTTCCAGTTACTTGAGGTGGTTCAGTAGGTTGTTTACATGTGCTTTTTCTATTTTTTAGATGTGGGCCTCTAATGCAGTAAGATTCTCTCTTAGGATTGCTTTTATAGTATTCTACAGATTTTGGTGCCTTGTGGCTTCATTGTCATTATGTTCAAGGAATCTAATGATTTCCTTTTTTCTTTCCTCCTGACCTAGGGTAAGGTTGTTCAGTTTCCATGACTTTGAGTAGAGATGAAGGTTTTGTTGATTTGAGTTCTACCTTTGTTCCTTTGTGATATAAAAATATACAAGGTATAATTTCAATTCTTTTAATTTTGTTGAGGTTTGATTTGTGTCCTAGGATATGATCAGTTTGGAAGTATAATTCATAAGCTGACAAGAAGAATGTGTACTAATTATCTTTGGGGTGCTATGGTCTGCATACGTCCTTTAAGCCCAATTGATCTAGGGTTACATTTAAGTCCCTTACTTCTTTGTTAGTTTCTGTTTAGAGGATCTGTCACAGGGGTGTTAAAGTCCCCAGCTTTCTGTTTAGAAGACCTGTCAGAGAGGTGTTAAAGTCCCCAGATATTATGGTCTTTTGTAGGATATCATATTATTCAGACCTTTTAGGGTTTGTTTAATAAATCTGAGAGCCTTTACATTGGGTGCATATATATTTAGAATTGAAATGTCCTCTTGTATTGTTCCCTTTACCAATATGTAGTGACTATCTTTGTCTTTCTTTACTTTAGTTGTTTTAAATCCACTTGTATCTGAAAATAGAATTGTGACCCCTCCTTTCTTACAATTTCCATTTGCCTGAAATGTTGTTTTCCAACCTTTCACCCTGAGCCTTGTTTTGTTTGTGTAAGCTAAATGTGTTTCCTGAATACATCTTATAGATGGCTTGTGCTTTTTTTAATCCATCATTTAGCCTGTGCCTCTTCAGTGGGGAATTTAAGCCATTCACATTTATTGAGAGAATTGATAAGCGTGGTGGAATTATAGTTGTTTTATTTTGTGGAGGTCCATTGTTTAATTTTATTCCTTCCACCATCATGGAAGCTAGGTTTTTTTTTTTTTTTATCTTTTCTTTTTTATTAAATCATATCTGTGTACAATAATTCAGTCATGGGGTACAATGTACAGGCTTCAGATACAATCAAAGATATTTTCATGGTATACGTGTACCACAGGAAGCTAGGTTTTGACCTTTAGCTTCCAGGTATCTACTTTTCTGGTGGGCCATTGTGATGGTCAGTGTGAAGAATGCATCTGAGTACTGCCTTCAGAGTGGGTATTGTTGTAGCAAATTTCCTGAATGTTCGCTCGTCAGCAAAAGATTTGATTTCTCCATCAAACATGAAACTTAGTTTGGCAAGATACAAAATCCTGGGCTGAAAGTCATTTTGTTTAAGAAGATTAAAGGTAAATGATCACCTTCTTCTGTCTTGAAAAGTTTCAGCTGAAAAGTCCACTGTCACCCTGATGAGTCTCCCCCTATAGGTCAATTGGTGCTTGGCCCTGGCTGCATGTAGAATTTTCTTTCATTTTGACCTCAGCCAGATTCATTACAATGTACTAAAAGATGGTTTGTTTGTACTGAGATGAACTATGGTTGGCTATCCATCTAAAAGAAGTGTGTCAGAATCTTTGGTGATAGCCAAAGGATGTTTTACGATATCCTCCAGTAGGCCTTCCATACATTTGGTTCTCTCTTCATCTCCTTCAGGGATACCTATAATTCATGTTTTTATGCTTCATAAGGTCCCATAACTTTTATTATTTTTTTTCTGCCTCCTTAAAAGCTTAAGTTAGTTAAAGAGCCTTATCTTCTAGCTCTGAGATTCGTTCTTCTCCATACTTTAATGTTATTGATACTTTCGATTGCATCTTTAAGGTCCCTGAGAGACACTTTCAAATTCATAGGCTCCAATGTATTCATCTTAATTCCATCTTGTCTTTCATTCATTTATTGGGTCAATTTTTGGATTTCCTTTTGGTTGTTATCCACTTTCCCTTCAATTCCTTTTGTCATTTTTGCCATCCACACTCTAAATTCTCTTTCTGTCATTTCTGTAATTTCATTATAGGTGAGATCATTTGTGGTAGTTGCCTCATGGTACCATGGGGAGTTGATCTGCTCAGGTTTTTTGTGTTGCCAGAATTTTTGTGTTGGTTCCTCCTCATGTGTGTTTTCTTCTTGTTTACTCGCTTATTCTACTAGTCCCTCCTTCTCCTTAATTTTTCTTATCCCTATACCTGGGTATCAAAGTGCCCTTCCCTTAGAGGTATTAACCCTCCTAGATCTTGGACCTGTCACAATCAGCCCCCACCCTCCAGGGCATCAAATAGGAGTTGGGGGAAAGACTCCTACTGGCTTAATCCCTACTGTGCCAGCATGTAATCTTTGTTCCTGAGATGATGGCTCCCTCATACCAGCTTTCTGCCTCTCGCCACCTCCTGGTCACCAGGAATCCCTTGCTGTTTCTCTCTGCCATGATGTTTCTCCATGAAACAGTCCAGTGAGGAGTGGCTAGAATCCTCCTGCCTGAATCACATGGAGAGCAGCCAGTGAGGAGATGTTTTTATTCTGCCATCTTGGCCCGAACCTATTTAATCTTTTTTTAAAATTTCTTTTTGCAGAGTCAAGGTCTTGCTATATTGTTCAAGCTGGTCTCAAACTCCTAGCTTCAAGCAACCCTTCAGTCTTGGCCTCCCAAAGTGCTAGGATTGCAGGTGTGAGCCACTGCACCCAGCCATAGTTCTTTAAATTTAACTTTGTATTTAAATGGATACAGACACACCATGAGTCCTTTTCTCCATATCCAAGTTGTTTGTTTTAATTTATATTTATTATGAAGGTGCAGTCATTAATTTTCATGGTATTTATTCACTAATTTAATTATTCAAAGTTTTTCATACTGATTCATTATTACAAACAATACTACAATGAGCCATTATTGTGTGTGTATATTTTTTGGTGGTTACACATGATCTAGATATTAAATATTAAATACATATATAAAATTTTTATAGAGTCTGCCTAATTTCCCTCCAAAAATTTATACTGCTTTGTCTTCTCATCCTCATTCATGATAGTCTGTCTCCTAATAGCTTAACCAATAGTGTTTATCATCAATACTTTATCTATCTCAGAGGTAGGCTAAATCTTAGTTAAGAGGTTGGGGTCTGGAGACAAATCTCTGGATTTAAATCCTAGTTCTGTTATTTTTTTCTGTGTATGTGTATTTAAATTTGAGACAGGGTGTCACTCGGTTGCCCTGGGTAGAGTGCAATGTCCACATCATAGCTCACAGCCACTTCAAACTCCTGGATTCAAGGGATTCTCCTGCCTCAGCCTCCCAAGTGTCTGGTTCTACAGGCACCCACCACTTTGGGTCTTACTCTTGCTCAGGCTGGTCTCAAAATCCAGAGCTGAAAGGATTCTCCCACCTCTGCCTCCCAGAGTGCTAGGATTACAGGCACAGACACCAAGCCTGGTTTTTTTATTATTATTATTTTTATAGAGACAGGCCTGACCCCAAGCAATCCTCCTGTCTCATCCTGTTAGGATTTCAGGCATGAGCCAGTGCACTCAGACCTCTGTCACATATCAGATATTGTTGCCTTAGTCTGTTTTTTCATCAGTAAAATGGGAAAAATAATAGACTCCAGGTCAGCAAATTGTTCCACAGATTAAATAAGTTATTTTATTCAGTGTAGAACACTTAGAACAATAACTAGAATAGTTTTTTTTTTTTTTTTTTTTTGAGACAGAGCCTCAAGCTGTCACCCTGGGTAGAGTGCCGTGGCATCACAGCTCACAGCAACCTCCAATTCCTGGGCTCAAGCGAGTCTCTTGCCTCCGCCTCCCAAGTAGCTGGGACTAG